>CABHPH010160933.1:0-48091 GCA_902168325.1 Peromyscus nudipes
AGTACTTTTGATGGGCCCATGCAATGCCTCTTACCCTCCTCCACAATCTCC
This sequence comes from Peromyscus nudipes, assembly GCA_902168325.1. NCBI lineage: Eukaryota > Metazoa > Chordata > Mammalia > Rodentia > Cricetidae > Peromyscus > Peromyscus nudipes. The sequence goes on from CABHPH010160933.1 coordinate 52, forward strand.
AGATCCCATAATGCCTCTGTTCCCCTTAGAGATGGAAGGCGTTTTGTTTTCTTCCTTTGTGAGTTGGGTTCCAGCCCAGGCATCTTCCTGGAACTCAAATATGATAAACAGCACATTCACGAGAGCTTGCCTGGGGTGCAGCCCTGGGAGTCCAGATGCTCCTCTGGAACTTCTGGCTGGTCCTCCTACCGGCTTGAGCCAGTCTGGATCTGGCTTCTTCTAGGAATCCTCCTGGAGGCTGAGATTTGGGCACATTGCTGGTCCTGATGCAGGGCCACTGGCCCTTCTAGGATGGAAAGGAGGCCAGGGGAGATCTCATGATGGAGGACGAAGGTAGTAGCCCAGGAGTGGTGTACAGTTGGTGGTGCAGGAAAAGCTTCACCCTGGAAGATCCAGCAGCATGACCTAAGGATGGATAGGTAATGTCATCTTGGCATTCCAGGCTTCCTCACCGTCAGAAGCAGGACTCTGAGGGAAGGTGGGGTGGAGAGCTGGGTGAAGTCTTAAGTGCTCGTTAGGCAGGTGTGAGGATCTGAGGGGCTGTGTCGTGAATGACCAGCAGAGCTGAGTTGGGCAGCTTGCTGCCTTACTGGCATCTACCCTTACCCCAACACATACACCTTGACAAGTTACTTGTCTCTCTCGTCTACAAACTGCATAAAGATCTCAGCATCTGCTCATGGGTTCTTAGTGAGGTCCCAGGGGCATTGATGATGTCTGCAAGGGCCTTGGGCATGGTGCCTGGATGCCTCATGAAGAAATTGCCCAATAAAGGGGGTATGGTTATTGCTGCCTGTATATGCCTGAGTGAGGAAGACTGAGTTAGACTGCTCTTTCTGGCTGAGCCATGGCAACTCTGGACCCTGCATCCCATGCAGGAAGAAGATCCTGTAGTCCCCAGGTGGCTGAGCTTAGCCAGGCTGGGCTTAGGCCCTTTGTCCCCTGTGCTAGGGGTGTGGCTGGTGGCATAGAAGGGGCCTAGCCTTATCTACATGAGGATCCCAGAGGTCCAAGCATGTGATTCACGTGGCCATTTCGCTGACAGCTTCTGCCTCACCAGACTCCAAGCAATTAACCAGCCAGGCCCCAGGGAGGGACGTTTGGCGGCAATCAGGGTAACCTTGACCTCCTTTGCGATGTACAGCCAGGCTCCAAGATGCTCAAGTGCTGTTGAAGGGCAGCTCCTCCCAGCACAGAGAACTCCTCCTTCTGGGCCAGTTGGAGCAGAAGCCAGGGTCCTCTGACTCCCTGACTCGGTCACAGACGCGGACACACAGGTCTCCCACAGAGACAATTGACCTTATTTGGCCTTTACACAGTAAAAAATTTCTCATGGCTTTGCTTCCTTGGAGAAGCACCACCTCCTGAGCGCTCTCTCTCTCTCTCTCTCTCTCTCTCTCTCTCTCTCTCTCTCTCTCTCTCTCTCTCTCTCTCTGTGTGTGTGTGTGTGTGTGTGTGTGTGTGTGTGTGTGTGTGTACATGTGCTAGGCTACAGGATATAGAGAACATGGTGCCACAGGAATGTGAATGGAGATATGGGTGTGTCTGTGTGAGAGTAGGAGGCGTGGACTGAGCTTGGGGAGGGGGCTGCCATGTTCACGGAGTAGAGAGCATAAGAGCGCAAATGAGTGAGGCGGGAGGGGCCGTGGCTGAGGGTGTGGGGAGGCAAGTTTGGGGATGCAATGACAGCCCTCCCCTGCCTGCCCCTCCCCAGTGGCTCAGGCCTGTATGTTTCAAATACTTCATTGTCGGCCCTGGTAAAGCCTTTATTTATAAAGCGCGGGTGTTTCATTCAGCTTAACTGAAAAGGCCTTTAAATCACCGCAGCTGGGAAGGGCTAATTGCAGTTAGAGTTGTCAAGGACTCTCTTGTCTGCTTTCGCCATCTGTGACATAGTGAATGCAAAGATCATTTTAAACATAGGCAGTTAATGTAGAGAATAATTTGAGAGCTTTAGATATTTATGGTAAATTATTTAACTTTATAGTTGAGTTTTATTGCCTCATTATTCTATGTGTGAAGAATCTTGGCGTTTCCTGTGACTCGGCACTTTGTGGAGTTTTACTTTGCAATGCTCTGGAGGAAAGTTACCCTGCCCTGCTGAGCTCGGAGCCTGTCTCCATACCACCCACGGAGAGGCTATGGGTTATGTCCATCTGGGCACAGGCCGTAGCTGCTTTTTGCCTTGGGTCGGGGTCATTAGGTGCTCCATAAGGACTTTCCTTTCTCCTGCCCTATAATGTCCCTACCTAATGCCCCTTGGCCATGAGGTACTGGGATCCTGGGAGGATAGTGCCCAGGCCAGGCTTTTCATTTCATTTCAGCCCTTCGGACCCCAGGTCCACCCTTTCATCCCTGGCCTGAGTTCGAACCATCAGGGCAGGTGTTGGTTATTCGCTTGTGTTGTCTTTTGATCACTGCTCAGAGTTGAGCCTTCCTAATTACCCAGGTTTCTTTTGAATGTCCCCTAATCCCGGGTGATAGTTCCTGCCACTCTCCCTTCCTGTTGGGGTTCTGGTGACCCTGGCCTGAGTACTATTTCTGCAGCCTGTGGCACTTACAGCCCAGCAGGATTTTGCTGCAGGCACTTAAGCCCCCACTGAGGACCTCTCCTGGCCATCTGCATCCCTGAAGCTGTAGGGGGATGACCCTCAGCCAGTGATGCGCATGAATGGGAGGGCAAACACCCTATCCCCTTGCCTTCTGGCAGGGTTAGCTCAGAGCACTGTCAGGGTCAGCGTGTGTGGTAGTGCTGATGGCCCCCAGAGGGAGTGCCACTATTAGGAGTGTGGCCTTGTTGGAGTAGGTGTGTCCTTGTTGGGGTAGGTGTGTCCTTGTTGGAGTAGGTGTGGTCTTGTTGGAGTAGGTGTGGTCTTGTTGGAGGAAGTGTGCCACGGTGGAAGCAGGCTTTGAGGTCTGATATATGTTCAAGATATGGACCAGTGTTACAGACTACTTCCTGTTCCCTGCAAGATGTAGGACTCTCAGCTACTTCTCCAGCACCCTGTCTGCCTGCACACCACCATGTCCCACCATGATGATAATGGACTGAATCTCTGGACTGTAAGTGAGCTACCCCAGTTAAATGTTTTTCTTTTATTATTATTATTATTATTATTATTATTATTATTATTATTATTATTATAAAAGTTGCCATGGTCATGGTGTCTCTTCACAGCAATAGAAACCCAAACTAAGACAGCGTGTCTCCAGGGTTTCCCTTCTTAACCAAGCCCACCCTGCCCTTGGCAACACTCTTGTCTCTTCTCCTCCCTGTCTTACCTCCCTTTTTTTCTTTGTCAGTATTTTCTGGAGTAGCTCTCAAGTAAATGGCTTGGACTCAAACCTTGTCTCAAGCTATGCTTCTAGGATAATGGTTCTCAACCTTCCTAATGCTCTGATCCTTTAATACAGTTCCTCATGTTGTGGTGACCCCAACCATAAAATTATTTTGTTGCCACTTCATAACTATAATTTTGCTACTGTTATGAATCTTTTGTAAATATCTGTGTTTTCTGATGGGCTTAGGCAACCCCTATGAAAGGGTCGTTCAATTCCCAAAGGGGTCGTAACCCATAAGTTGAGAACCACTGTTCTAGGGGATTCTTTGCCTAGTGGTTGTGGAATTGAACCACAATACCGCTTATCCGATGACTTTAGAGTTGGGACATTGAACTCTGACTCTTTAGCCTAACTTTAGAAGTGGTAGTCCACTGTGTTGGGCTGTGTTCCTGGTGGTTCAGCCTTTGTCAGACTTCCCTTGATAGGGCAAAGGGGTGTCCAGCCGGCCTGAGTTAAGCACAGCCTCCCATAGGAACATGCTGGAGTGTCCAGCCGGCCTGAGTTAAGCACAGCCTCCCATATGAACATGCTGGAGTGTCCAGCCGGCCTGAGGTGAGCACAGCCTCCCATAGGAACATGCTGGGGTTCTAGGGGAAGGATGCATCTTCAAGAGGTTTGGGTAATTATTTTCTATGAGGCTCTGTTCCTAGTCCAAGGTCTGAAATGACTGACTGAGGTTTGAACTTGATGTCTGGAGTGGATTTAGTTGGAACGCTAGCGTTATTAGTTGTGGAACTAAGGCTGTCACAGGACACCTCTGAGGTACGTTGGAATGAGCTCTCTCCTATCCCCAGTTTCCACACTGCCACCCATTCTTCAGGACTCAGCTTAAATGTCACTTCCTTTGCCAAGCCTTTCTGAAGTGCTCCTTCAGGCTTGGGCAGAAGCGTTTTCACAGCTCTTTGTTCATAGCTTGGTAATTGCACTCCTCATACTGGCTTGTCATTTATCTCTCTCTGTGCCTTCTTCCTGACCATGCTGGGAGCTCCTTGAGGGCAGGAACAGTTTGGATTCATTTTATTTGTTCTAAGAGCCTAATGCCTGACACAGCCCCAACTCATAGAACGTGTCCTGAATTAACAGATAGGGAAGGGATGGATGGATGGATGGATGGATGGATGGATGGATGGATGGATGGACAGATGGATGGATGGATGAACAGATAGATGGATGGATGGATGAATGAATGAACAGATGGATGGATGAGTAGATGGAAAATGGATGGAGAGATGGGTATGTTTACAGATGGATAGGTGGGTTGTGTTTTTGTTTCACTTATGCTGCTGTGATAAAATGCCCTGACAAAATGCACCTTAGGTAAGAAAGCGTTCATTTTATCTCACAATAGCAGGTTATAGTCATCACTGTGGGGGCATCACAGTGGCAGGAGCTTGAGTCAGCTGGTCACATATCACACCCATAGTCAAAAATCTGAGAGAAATGAATGTATGCATGCTTGCTTGTGCTCGGCTTGAGTTCTCGATTCTTACTCAGCTCAGATCACAATTCCCTGCCTAGGGAATGGTGCCACCCATAGTGAACTGGGTTTTCCTATCCCAGTTAATTTAATTAAGACAATCCCGCACAGACATAGCTACAGGCCACCCCATTGTAGACAGTCCTTCATTGAAACTGTTTCTAGGTGATTCTATGTTGTGTCAAGTTGACAATTAAAACTAACAGTAGATACAAAGGTGTGTGGATGAGCAGATGGATAGACGGATGAAGAGATAATGTATGAACGGACAAATGGATGGATGATAAACAGAATGATGGGTGGACCGACTGATATGCGGATGCATGCAGACTGTCATAGGTGTTACAGAATCATGGCATTCTGTGCTCATGTCAAGCCTCTGAACCCCGAAGCACCAGCTTCCTCCAGTGACTCTCTTCCTGGGCAGTGGATGCTTTAGCATTCTCCAGGGAATGAATGTCAGAGATGAGGAAGCAGGAAGTCTGGGTCTCTGGGTATAGGACCCTGGGTGAAAGCTCCTCTAGCCTGAAGGGACCAGCATTCTTCCCCAGCACAGGGGCCCCACACTCTTTACAAAGATGCTACAGTGAGGAGGGAAGGGTGTCTGCACACCCCTCATTTCTAGGGGCTACTCTGTAAGAGATCAGACAGAGAAGGGCCCCAAGGGGGATGCATCACAGATGGGAGGAACTCAAACATAGTTCTAGCTTTGCAGCAGGAGGCCAACAGCAGCCCTGAGGGGCAGGAAGCGCCAGGGCCTGGGAGGTTTAGTAACAGCCCCGACCCCAAGCCACTGAAAAGCCTCTTCCCTTTAGCAGTTGTGGCTTGAGGGTCAGGAAGTATGTCCCAGACTTGTCCCTTGTCCCTCAAGGAAAGCTCATGCCGCACCTGATACGGCTCCAGGGACACATGGAGAAGGGACCACTGCCTTTGGTCAGCCGGGAAAAGGAGCAAAAGCTTGAGGTATGCACATTCCCTTAGCCACAGGGCCTTCCTCAGCCATAGGCATGCTGGGAAGACTCGTTTTGAGACCTCTGTTCGGAACATGGCTATGTGGGGAAGTGGGTGGACTTGACATTGCTGTGGGCTGGCTGGTAGAAGGAGACCCAGCTGCTGGGGAACACCAGGCTTCCTAGGCTTCTGGCAGCGTTACTAGGGATGGACAGACAGCTCTGGGGCCTGAGGAGGGCACAAGATAAGCAGAATCACAGCAGCCTACCTGCACTCTGCCTCAGTTTCCCCCTTGAAAGCTCTGAAGAGAAAGGTCCTGCTTTGCCATCTCAGGTCTGTCCTATGTCCCCAAAGTTGGGAGCCACCCTAGCCTCAGTGGTCCTAGACACCATGATGGGGTAACTCTTTCAGAGCATGCTGAATGTCAGGGACATTCTTTTCTTTTCCCTTCCTCCCTTCCTCCCTCCCTCCCACTACCCCTCCTTCCCTCTTCCCCTCCCTTTCTTCCTTCCTTCCTTCCTCCCTCCCTCCCTCCCTCCCTCCCTCCCTTCCTTCTTTCCTTCCTCCTCCTCATTCCTCCCCTTCTTTTATGACAAGGTCTCTCTATGTAGCCCTAGATGGTTAAGAACTTGATTTGTAGACCAAACTGGCCTTGAACTTACAGAGTTCCACTTCCTCTGGAGTGCTGAGATTAAAGGTGTGCACTGTCAGACCTGGTCAAGAATGTTCTTTCTCTTCTTGCTACTGATGTGCAGAGCTCTATCAGCCTGATCCCCTCTATCCCCCTCAGCCGCCCATTCTGCATGTGCCAAGCTCCTCCTGAGCTGCCCCCGAGGCTTGGCTTGTCCTGATGAACCCTCAGCCCTGTGCTTTGCTTGTTCACGACGGCCCTCCTGGCAGGGCTCCATGCTCATGGGCCATATGGTCAGATGATGCTGGTGTGAAGGTGCCCCTTCATCTGGCCAAGGAGGAGGCCTGGAGGGAAGGGTTCAGGCTGTCCCTCAACAGTAACTTGCTACCTTCTCCCTTCTGTCCTGTCCCCAAGGGTTTGTAGCTGCCCTACTCCCTTCCATCCCCACACCCCTTTTGCTTATGCCACAAGTGTGAATATAGTGTGAAAGTGTGCATAGGTAGTATCCAGTGGTTGTGTAAATGTGAGTGTGGATGAGAGTTAGCAGCTGTGTGTGAGAGAGCGTGTGTGTGTGTGTGTGTGTGTGTGTGTGTGTGTGTGTGTGTGTGTGAATATGAGGATCATGAGAGAATGTGGGGGTGTGCAAGCATGTGAGAGTCTGTTATATCCTTACTGTGTGTGTGTATAGTTGTGCTTGCTCATGTGACAGTCTACCTGTGAGAAGGTGGAGAATGAGGATGGCATGTGGCTTCCGGTCAGTGTGTGAGGCTGGGGACCCAAGGTTCCTCACTTGCATGCTCGTGTGTGCAGAGGTAAGAATATTACAATGTGGCTGTGTCATCCATTCATTTATTATCCTGCACTCCAGATTCTTATGTGCGGGAGCTCATGTTAAAGGCAGAGTCCTCACCCCACAGTGGGCAATAGGAGGAGAGTCAGAGACCAGGGCGTAGCACCCTGGTACCTGGCAGTACTGGCGCGCATTAGATGCTCCTCGCAGGCGGAAGTGCAGAGGTGATCTGAGACCACATGTCAGAGGAGCATAAAGCAAACCGGAGGGGCAAGAAGAGCCTCTGTTATGAAGGTTGCGTGCTGTGAACATTGTACAGCCAAGTGGTAGAGAGCAGTGCTCGAGAGCTTGGATTGTAGGCCCAGCTCTACTGGTTAATAGCTGTGTGACTTTGAGAAAATACCTCCATACCTGTGTGCCTCCAGGTGAGTGGAATGAGAATGGCCATGGCCTTCTCTTCCAGGTCACAGAAGACCTGGAGAGCCCTTAGAGCAGAGTCTGGGACACAGGGAGCTCTCACCAAGTGTTCACTGCGGTTATTGCTTCCCTGTGCCTGGTGCTAAGAGAGGTTAGCAGAAGCATGTGGGAGAGAGTGGGCCGAGTAGGTACTTCATGCACCCCACAGTAGAGTGTGCATGTACACGGGCAAGGCAGGGTGAGAATGCCATGTTTGTGGGGAAGGGTGTGTGCAGTGTGTGTGTACTCATGAGCACCAGGCCCCAGACGGGTAAAGTCCCAGAGCACAGGTGATTGTAGGGCCCGTGAAGAGAGGACTATGGGTGAATGCATGCTTGTATGCATAAGGATTACAGTGAACATGTGACTGGCCGTGTGCAACTGTGTACAGGGGCGGGCATGTACCACGTGCAGGACTGGAGCAGGCGCCTCCCCAGAAGCATGTGGGGCAGGGGCTGCTCGGGCCCATTTGGAGACAGTGGCTTGGGACTGTCATGGGAATGGCAGGTCCTAGGGGGCTCTTGGTTGTCCCGGGCCCTCTGAGAGTGCCAGGGATCCTTGCTTCCCTTGTTAGCCAACAGCTGCCCCCTCTCAACCCACTTCCTACCCTCCTCCCTCCTGCCCAGCCTCAGATCTGCCTCCCCCAGCTTTCCTTTCCCATCCCCCTTCCACATGGCTTCCTAGGGCTGTGCTCTGCCCTTCACCCTACCTGACCAGTGACTGGCCTGGAAAGGTTAGTGACTGTCCCTCTGTGGCTCTGCCTGGACTGGGGGCAGGGCACTGTCTCGTTCCTGCATGCCCCTGGAGGTCCCTTAAATAAATGGCTTCAGGCACTTCTCCACAACTTGATCGCTGAGAACGATCTGTCAGCCTTTCTAACAAGACCCTGGGTGCACACTTGGAGGAGTAAGAGCCCAAGGCTTTGGGCTGGGGACTCAGTAGCCTTTCTCAAGGACTGCATCTCTTCCGGCTATCCTTCCTGGATGGTGGGCTGAGCCCTGTGTCCCTGGAAGTCATAGGGGCAGGTGGAGTGTGAGACTGGGTGGAGACTGGAGGATTACACCCAGCACCCCTGGTCCAAACCTTGACCCCCTACCCAGAGAAGCAGGGATGAACATGTATAGAAAACGTGGCTTTGGGGTACCGTCACCTGTCCTGTCTGGGTTGGGGGAGCTAACAATACCAAGGATTGAGGAGCTAGGGAGAGTGGGGAGGACCTGGAGAATCTGGGGGACAGACTTTCACTATTGTGCTGCTCAAAATACGTCCTACTGGATTCCTGACTGTCACCAACTCTGAACTGGTACTTATTCTCCAGAAGGGACTGTTTAGTGTGGTATTCTCTGTGCCTAAGACACCTTGGCACCTAGTGGGCACACAGTGAGTATGAGAAAGAAGGGCATAACCCTCCCGCATCGTGTTTCTCATGTGGTGGCACAGCCAGACAAGCTTGTCAGACAGGAAACCACAGGGGCAGGTGGAGTTTGAAACCAGGGCCTGGTCTAGGTCTGGGTCCACTACCTCATTTGACTGAACCATCCCCCCAACCCCGGCTTTGTCTTTTTAAGCATCCCTCTGGCTGCTGGGTGGAGAAAAGACTGGGGGGCCCTAGCATGAATCTTCCCGTCAGTCTTGTAGGAATATAGTGAGACCCTTGAAGGAAGCTCTGCTGGGAAGCCAGTGAAGAGAGGCTGGGCATGTGAGCGCGTGGAGAGCTGTGTTGGACTTGCTGAGTGTCGGCTCAAGAGGCCTCCCTCTCAAGATGTGTGCAGAGCTGGGCTGGAACTACAAAGCCGCTGGAATCCAGGAGCTCTGGAAAACAGACTTCCTCTCTTCCTCCACTTCTCTCCTCCATCCCTCCTCCCTTTGAGCACTGTAGCTTCGGGAGCCAGTGGTAACGTCCTCCTTGTCCTCTACGGTTTGGGGGCTCTGGGCCCCATCACTGCTCTGCACAGGTGATACACCTTGCCCTCTGCTGCCTGGCGATGCCTTGTGATCCGCAGCAGCTTCTGCCACCGCTGGCCAGCAACTCCTTTCTGTTTCTGAGTTCATAGTCCCAGGAGATGAACTGATTGACTCAGGCATTCTTTGTGAGCCAGGCCATAGGGCATTTGTCTTTGGGTCAAGAACTTGACCTCTTTATTCATCAGCTGAGCCCAGGGAGCATGGGATGCTGAGTGTGGCCGCCAAGACAGTAAGTTCCCTTGGAGAGAGGGCACGCAGCGCAGGCCCAGCACTAGCTCCTATAGACTGTGAGCATTTCTGAACCAGAGCTCTGAACTCTGACTTTTCTTCTACATCTGATGGTTCGGTGGCTTGTTCCAGCAGACCTAAACCAGCCTTTGAGTCTCTAGTGTGTCAGAAGTGGGCCATGACCCCCAGTCATAGTCCTAACCCTGTCCTGTGGGTTTACTGGCCATGCCATTGGTCCCAAACAAGGGAGTAAATGGCTCTTCGAGGGCTTACCACAAAGTCAGGGCTCTGTTGTAGCAAAGACAGGGTGTCTTCATCTCAATGACGGGTGCATTTGACCAGACCTGCATACCACACCGTGACCATTGGTAACTCATTTCTCTCTGCTGCTCCAGCTGAAGAAGATGTCATTGGAGACTGGCTAGCACCAGCCTCACTGGGGCTTTGGTTAGGTGTGCTCACATATCTCCAGCAAGGGGCTTACAGCAAAAGGTGCAGATCTTCATTCCTCTCTCTGCCCAGGGTCTTTGCATTGTGTCTGAGTGTCTCCTATCAAGAGGAGGAATCTAGTTCCCTCTCCTCCAATAGGGCTGCCCACTAACTATTGGCTGACTTGGCCAACAGAACATAACAGAAGGGATAGTGTGCCATGTCTAAACCTAGACTTTAAGAATTCCTGCACGAGGGCTCTGGAGAAATGGCTCAGTGGTTAAGAGCACCTGCTGCTGCTTTTGCAAATAACTGGGTTTGATTCCCAACACCCACGTGGTGGCTCACAGCCATCTGTACCTACAGTTCCAGTGGATCTGATGTCTTCTTCTGACCTCCATGGGCTCCAGGGACACACGTGGTGCACATACATAACATGCAGACAAAACAGTCCTACACATAAAATAAATAAATATTTAAGAAATTAAAAAATCCTGCACGCACATGAGCTCCCTTGGAATCCTACTACAGCCACACAAACCAACATGGTATGTTAGATGATAGGAGACAAAAGGTCAAGTCATCCCCTGTGGTGATATTGTGTTCCCCAATATATCGTGCACCCTAATAAATTTATCTGGGGTTAGAGAACAGAACAGCCACTAGATACAGAGGCCAGAAAATGGTGGCACTCACACCTTTAATCCTAGCCTTCTGGAGGCAGAGATCCATCCGGATCTCTGTGAGTTCAAAGCCACACTGGAAACAGCCAGGCATGGTGACTCACGCCTTTAATCCCAGGAAGTGATGGCAGGAAGGTATATAAGGCGTGAGGACCAGGAACTAGAGCTGGTTAAGCTTTTAGGCTTTTGAGCAACACAGTTCAGCTGAGAGGCATCCAGTCTGAGGAAACAGGATCAGCTGAGGGATTGGCAAGGTGAGGAAGCTGTGGCTTGTTCTGCTTCTCTGATCTTCCAGCATTCATCCCAATACCTGGCTTCAGGTTTGATTTTATTGATAGGTCCTTTTAAGATCCTGCTATAATCCCCCCATCTCTGCTCTGTACCCTGATTGGTAGCCAGCCCATGGTTAGGCACTAAATGAGGCCATCCTAAACGTGATAGTGGTCCCTTCAATCCACAGACTAGCAGCCAGGGTATTAAAGAAGTTTCTCTTGAGGAGCAGAACTGGTAGAATATAAAAGAGAGCCATTAGATAGGCTCATGTGACTCAATCTGGGTAGTCCAATGATGGCTGCACACCAGAGAGGCTGAGCCTGGTAGCTGCTCCATCCACATGCTTCAGCAGTCAAACACAGCGGTCCCCATCTCATGCTGAAGACTCAGAGGGTTCCTGGAGAGCCACTGGTCTTTGGTCCACACTGGAAACCCGAAGAAGTTGGGTTTTGAGATCAGTGAAGGAATGTAACAGCAGTGACAGCAGCAGCAGCAGCAGGGTCAATGAACTCACCAACAAGACACAAAGGCAAGCAGGCAAAAAGAACAAAGCTTTTTTTCCTCCAATCTCCTTTATCTAGGCTGCAACCAGAGGTGCTGCCCACATTTAGATGGGAGTCTTCCTGATTAAGAAAATTCCTCACAGGTCTGCCCAGCAGCTTGCTTCTTAGCTGATTCTTGATCCAACAAAGATGACAACAAAGATTAGCAATCACACTCAGCCTAGGTCTACCTAGTCTGGCCTAGATCCTGAGCAATAATGCATGCTTATATCACTATAAGCTGCTGAGTCATAGAATGTTTGTTATGCAGCAATAGCTAACTGATACACCTCGCCCATCCTGAGACCTCGGACAATGTGTTAACACTTGCATTCTAGCTCAGTTCCTGAGACTAGGGTGGTCTGCTCTGGAAGGCAGGACTAAAAATGTGTTTGGACCCAAGATGCAATGATGACTTGGTATATTGATAGATGCCCTGTAATCTGGGTGCGGAGCGTGCCAGGCAGCTGCACTTCCTGCCACTTACAGAGAATTTGCTGTAATGCATTGTGAGGCATTAGCATAATAATTGCTAAGCATTCGCAAATGAATAGCTCACTGACTGATGGATTTTGTACAGAATCTGTGAAGGTTACATCGAGGGTGAAAACATTTCACTGTGTCAATGAACATACTTAATTTCTCTGGAAGTGCTATTTAAATTGCGGCGTGCTATGACATTAGCATAACAAAGACATAATGCATTCGTTTATGCTGTAGTAGGGAACACTGCCATAATCAGCGGACATGACGGAGGCAGGGTGGAGAGGGGTCTGGGAGCTGCGGAGGGCAGTCCCATTGGGTCTCTTGGCCAGGCAGGGGAGGTGCTGCCCTGTGGGTCCCCGCCCTCTGACTCAGCTCCAGATGGGGCTCTGGGGCTCACTTGGTGGGTGGACTCTGTTTATTGGCTTGTTTCCTTTTCACTGAATTTTCTCTTCCCGCTGCTCTGGCCACCAAGTCCTGCTAATGGGTGGGTGGGTCTTGGCTGTCAGCAGAGAAACCCTCAGGAGAATTAGGAAGCATTCAAATCTGGCAGGATTCATCCGCCCCCTTCAGCAGGGCAGGACGGCCTCCCTGGAATCAGCCAGCTGGTCCAGAGAGCTGTGCCACGGGACCTCCATCTCTCCAGCCCCCTCTCCTGAGAGTGTCATTGGAGCTGTCACAAGAAGCCTCACAGGGGATGGCTTTATTACCTCAATTTTCAACATGTTCTGCGTATCTGGCTCTTGGAGGGGGAGTGTTGGGGGAAGAGGGTCTGTTAATTGAGCATCTACTGTCTGCCAGGCACTGAGCTATTTTTGTGCACACCAGCTCAGCTGGCTCCTCAGACAGCTGTGTACAGGATGGGGGCAGATGGGTGAGATCAAGGTCCAGCACTGGCTTCCTTTTATGCACAACTTGTCAGAGCCTTTAGGATAATCACGATTTACAGGTCTCCAAGATGCAGGCAGAAGGGGCTTTTGAACCTTGCAAACAGCAGAGCCTGGTGTGGGGGGCGCTAGCATGATTCCATTTGTGACTTGGTTAAAAACTGAACGAGTTAAGGGTTCTTAACCCCTTTTCGGAGCTAAGAAAGTGGAGACCCTCGAGGACATAGTTTGCAGAGAGCAGGCCGACGACCCACATGGGATCTGAGTCCTTGTCTACTTGACTTCAATGGCAGAGCTGGCTTCTTAGGAGAAAGGAGAGTGACAGCCAGTGTTATTGGGCAAGACCTCTGGCAGCAGCGGTGGAAGCTGCTGAGCAAACCTCCTTGGACTCTTCATACCTGGTTGGTAAGGGAGATGATTGTAGATGCCAGAGATGTGGCTCACAGGAGTGCTCAGATGGAGGGGGATGGACTAGTCCATGCTGCCCAGGAAGTAGGTCTCTAAGGTCACAAAAGGTGCCAGCACTTTAGGACTGGGCTGGTACGGAATGGAAGGGGTGATAGGCCACTCAGGCTTAGATGTGGGTAATGATTCACACTCCAGGAGGGAGGAGGGAGGAATTGGGAGATCCAAGGACCATGGTAAGGTGATGAGGGTACATTGAGATGCAGCTGGTTTCATATTTTCTTGGATCCCATCCTCATTAGGGGGTCTTGGGATCTGGAGAGTAACTGAATTTGGTGGGTGGGCTCCTCTACCCTCTCTGGCCAAGATCCCAGGTCTCTGGAAGAAGGAAGAGTTTGAGGGGTACCCTGTCCACCTGATTTTGACCCACCCTAGCCAGAGATTCTTTCTGAGAGTGCATCAGGTACTTTTCAGGAATATGTGCATTCATAGAGTAAGCTCTGTGTAACAGGAGAGGTTATAAATGCCTAGGCGCGCAGCCCTGAATGCCCTCTTGATCTGAGACCCTAGCAACGGAGAAAAGTCAGAGAACCCTCTGTTGGTTTATAGAGAGTCACTCAGAAGCGTAAGGTGGGCCAGCAAGAACTCATCTTCTCCATCCAGCATCCTTCCTGACCACCTCACCAGTTCCTCCCATTCCCCACACCTACACCCACCCCTCCCAGCTTTAGCCACACAATAGAACACCTGGGATGCACCACTGAGCTTCCTGCTTTGTGTCTGGCCTGAGGCACTCGTTGACTTAGCATAGCTGAAGTAACTCTTGTCTATTCTGGACTCCCCATTTCCTAGAGGTCTCCATACTCCCGCCTCCTTCCTTTGCCTTCAGCTGGGCATTTGTTTGTATTTACTGGACATACGCTACTCGCTGAAGTCTGAGACAGGGAGGAACAGACTTGCGGGTTGCTGCTCTCACGGGACCAGTGGGGAAGCAGTCAGGGAAGCATTTGGTATCACTGACACGACCAGAGGCGGGCAAGGGTCTGTGTGACAGGCGAGGGTCTGTGTGACAGGCGAGGGTCTGTGTGCCCACAGTGATGCGGTTTCAGTGTCTTCTCTGATGCTGTTCACCAGGATTCCTACCATTCCGGTTTCCCTGTATCAGCTTGCCATCTGTATTGTTGTTTACTTCCTGTTGTTTGTCTTTAAATAAGCTTCAAGTAGGCTTGTTGATTTGCTGTGCTTGGCCAGAGCAACACCGCCTGTGAAGTAGTGGGTCTTGGTTTATAATTTTTAAACAGAAACTTAAAAGTTTTTCATTATGGAAAAATACATATGACGTGAATTTACTATTTTTAAGTATACAGTTCAGTGGCACTGAGGGTACATTCATGGTGTACAACAGTTACCACTATCCATTTCTAGAACTTTCCCATCATCTCAACCAGAATCATCCACTCTCCTCCCCCTTCTACTTGCCCTTCTTCCTCTGCTCTGCTCCATCTCTGAGTCTATACTAGGTACTTCCTATAAGTAGACTAATACAATACACGTCCTGTGTCTGGCTTGCTTTTTGCTTAAGATGTCTTCGAGTCTAACCTATGTTATAGTGTATATATCATGCCATCCTTTTTTCAGGCTTAATAGCATTCCACTGTGTGTCTGGACCACATCGTCTATCCACTGGTCAGGAAGGGATGTTTGGACTATGATAGACACAGTTTGTATTTTAGCCTATGTTCCCACGACTCGATAACTGTTGGGAGTCCTGCGTGGTTTCCTGTGATCATGGCTTCTGAAAGCAGAAGTTCAGATGAGGACATGAATGCAGGGAGCTTATTTGGGAAGAAACAGGCGTGGAGGAGTGGAGCCAGTAACAGGAGAGGGATCAAAGCCAGTAGCATACTGAGCTGGTTATTGCTGTGGGCAATTGGGGCTCAGTCTTAATAAGGTCTGAAGAACCGGGTAGACACACCTCAGACTCATCCCCCTGGAGGACAGGAGGCTGACACTCCCCAGCCCCCCCTGCTGCACCACCTCCTCCTCCCCAAACTGAGAAAAACAAAAGAGCTGGATGCAGGGAGCTGTCCACTACAGCTGTGCTGAAATCAGGTGAGTGTAGGCTGCTGCTCATGGCATTGTGAACACCTGCTGTGCTGTCTAAAAAACATTTTGACACCTCATCCCAGGTTTGGAGAGGGTTGCTCCTTAAAGTGACAGGCTAATGGCTGAAGACAGAGCAGGGGCTGGCCTGACTGTGAAGGAAGGAGCATCTCAAGCAAAGACCCCAGGACAGACATGGAAAACATGTGCCCTGGATGGGGGACAAGTCCTACAGGGAGGTCCTGGGCTGTCCCCAGAGCTGTTGGAATCCCTGGGAGGATTTTAAACCTAGGAAAGGAACACATGTGTGATGTGCGCACTCTGGCTCTTCTGCAGCCCTTCTCTGGGATACCAATGGAGCTGTCAATCATGGTGTACTTTCTCCAAGCCATGAGAATGGGTAAGTGTCCAAGCTGGCAAGTCAGCAGTCATCTTCCATGGACTCCGGGATGGATATGGGCATGTGACCATCAGTCTTGTAGAGATTGGCCATTCTTCTATTGGCTTGGGGCAAATGCCAGCCTTTCAAGGGGTGCTGATTTTTAACTTGCCTCTCAGGGGACCCCAGTGGGAGTCCCTCTCAGATATTTGCACTTTGAGGGCTGCTGGACATTTGATACTCAGAGTTGACATTGATATTGGTGAGAACCTATCTGGACAAGTTGGACCCTTTGGGGCTCCTCAGCTGAGCTCAAGCCCTCTTTCAGCCCACAGTGTAGAAGTCTCTTGTGGAATGGAGTCCGACCTCTACCATCAGCTAGCTTGAGCAAATCACATTTCTCCTCAGCCTCGATTTCCTGGTCTATTCAATGTGAGTAGCAATGCCTAGTTTGCATGGTTATTGGACAGACACTACAAGAAAAATCTTACTATGTGTTCAAGATATGGGGCATGTACCTTCTACTATCCCCACTAAACTTGGCTCCCTGAACCTAGGCCTGCCTGCCTGAGGGGAAGTGGAAGGAAGCCCTGGAGGTGGTAGGAGCCTTTCTGTAGCATGGGCTCTCTTCCATTGTAGGAGACTTTCCCTCTGCCAAGCCTCATGTAACACTCTCCACACTGGCCTGGGTTTGGTCACATGCCCATATCCATCCCGGAGTCCATGTCTGGGCATGGAAGATGACTGCTGACTTGCCAGCTTGGACACTTACCCATTCTCATGGCTTGGAGAAAGTGCACCATGATTGACAGCTCCATTGGTATCCCAGAGAAGGGCTGCAGAAGAGCCAGAGTGCGCATGTCCTGGAGGTCCAGAGACGAATCAGCCAAGATCACTCAGCCCGTGCTGGTGTACAAAAGTTAGGCTTTACCGGGCTACTGGTTTTTGTTTTTTGTTTTTGTGGCTTGGTACTTCTCCCTTGTCACAAGCACCTCACCTCCTCGTGAGTTCCTCCTGTGGCTTTCCCAGTGGTCCAGCGCCACCCTGGAAGAAAGAACAGCATCTTTCTTAGGGCATTTGTGGGCTGCTTGAGGGGAGAAGTCACGAAAAGCCATCTGTAAAGACTAAGATCCTTATAAATGGCACCACAGGGCAGTCTGAAACCAGGCCCAATTTGTCTCCAGTGGGCAGGCAGACCCATTCCCCAGGAACTAAGAGGCATGGGTAACCATTGTGGTGCAGTAGACCTGGGGAGAAAGGATCCCAGAGGAGACGTGTCAGGAGCCAGTTTGCAAAGATGAGATGGATTTGGGCAGGAGTGCCAGGCGAGCAGATGGCATGCTACTGGATTCAGTTGCCTACCCACCGGATTTATCCATTCACCCTTTTCCCATCGTATAAGACATTTATCGACTGTGACTTATGTGTCTAGAATTGAGCTTACCATGGTGAGGAAGGCCATAGAACCTGGGGGACTGATGATGCTTGGAATGAGCCAGCTAGGTGACAGAGTACTCTAGTGAAACAGACTCTAGGAAGGTGGTTTGGGACAATTTCAGGACCTTTACTGCCAGACTTGAGTGTTTAAAGATCTTGAAAGGGCACTGAAGCCTGGGAAGTCCCTGATGGTTAAGTTTTAATTGTGTGAACTTGACACAATCTAGACTCATCTGGGAAGACAGTTTTAATTTAATTGAGGGATAGTCTAGATCAGGTTGGCCCATGAGCCTGTCTGGGAGGAATTTTCATGATTGTTAATGGATATGGGAAGACCCAGCCCACTACGGGCAGCACCATTCTCAAGGCATGGTGTCCTCAACTGTGTAAGAGAAAAGAAACAGACAAGCAAGCAGCATTCATGCCGTTAATTCTCCCTGCTCTTGACTAGATGTGATGTGACTCGCTGCTTCCAGCTCCTGCCATTGTGACTTCTCTGCTACGGTGGCCTGTAAGCCAAAACTGTAGGACAAACCCTTTTCTCCCCTACATTGCTTTTTTGTCAGGATTTTTATCACAGTGACAGAAATGAAACCAGAATCGTCCTCCTGGGTCAGACAAGGGAGTCAGAAGCAAAGTCGCAGTTCTATAGTTCTAATCAGAGGGATCTTCAAGATGCAGAAACTGTGTAGTTAATCTGTTCAGTCACCTCCGTCCCTGTGTGTTCTTACCGCATCTCTAAGAACACTGGTCCTTAGCAAGCAATAGCAGCTGACTTGGCCAATGGCTGTCTTGTCTTCCACATGAAGCATCTCTGTCCACCTTCTCACCCTTCCCTTTCACACTGTCACTGGGGACAAGGTTCCTGGTCATGGTTTGTCTCAGCTGAGTGGTTTTTGGCCCACACAATGGAGGTATATCGACATTTTCATGGGTGTCTGTGGATGGCTTTGTGACTTTATCGAGAGTACTGTACTCTAAATGTGTTTGAGAAGACTGAAGCCAGGACCCAAGACTTTAGACACTGAGCATCCTTGAGAAGTCTGTGTGTCTACATATCCATTCCGCTGTCTCTTCTGCAATGAAACCCTTCCTGACATCCTCAGGAAACAGTGAGTCTCTCTACCTCCACTCCAGGCACATAGGTCTCCTAATGCAGCCCTCACCCTATACTTCCCCGATTTGAGGGGTTCCATTTGTCTACTAGTAAGGCTTAGCAGCATACCTTATCAGCATCAGAATGGCTGATGCCAACAAATGGTGAGTGAGTGGATGAGGAGTGAATGAGGAGACAGGTCTACCGAGGACTATGTGTGGGAGCCTAAGGAGACAGGTCAGTTAGCAAAGTGCTTATTGTACAAGATGAGGACCTGAGTTTGCACCCCAGCATCTGGGGAAAAGGCTGTATGTGAGAGTGTGTATGCATCGCAATCCTGGAGAAGCAGAGATGGGAGGGTCCCTGGGGCTTGTTAGACAGCCAGTCTAGCCAAATTGATGAGCTCAGGGTTCAGTGAAAGATCTTGTCTCAAACTATAAGGTAAAGACACTGGATGTTGACCTCTGGCCACTACACTCACACATGCACTAGCACTGAATATACACCTGTGTGTGTGCACAATGCCTACACATATATGTTCCCCAAAAATAAATAGAAACTAAGAAGACTTTATGTGGGGGATGTTAGCTTGTGATTCTGTAGCCAAAAGCCAAAGGCCCCAGACTTGCTCCCCTCTCCTGGTTACCCTGGAGCTGGTCTCAGAGTGTGTAAAGGAGTCATCACCACTAGAATAAATCCCCTCTGAAAGTTTTTGAGGGGGCACGGTGGTCCCCTGAGTTGTCTGTGTCTGTTTCTCCCTCTTCCCTGTGGCTGCCGTGGCTGGCTCCTTTTTAGACCCCAAGAAGACCCCTGGGAAGAGAGACCCTCCTGTGTGGATTGAGTGGTTGAACTAGGGCGTTTTTTTAGCAAGGTCCTTTTGTCTTGGGAGTCAGAGTCATTTTGGGCAAGAGGGGGTGACATTTGCTGTCATCCCATGACTCTGATCTCCGGAGGGAAGCTGAAGGAGCAGGCTTTGGGAGCTGGCACAGTAGTGGGCACTTTGATGAGGTAGGTACTGACTTAGCTTGCCCCCTGGGAGAGGGTAGGAAAGGCTCTGTTTGGCTTTTGTCTCTGGGATGAGTCACTCTGTTTACTGACACTATGGACTGTCAACAGCAGGAGGCGTGCATTTCAGGTGCAGGTCTCAGTGCTACCCAGTGGCACATCTGTCCGGAGGCACCTGGGGTTGGAGAAATGGGCCGTGAAGCTTTCCAGTTAGTAGCCTAGAAGTCTTGGCAAGAGCCTCATGAGATCCTGGCTTCAAATGGAGCTGGGGATGGGGATGGGGAGTGGGGTTTGTCCAGGGTGGAAGGAGGATGTGGCTATAGGGACCACAGGGATGCTCACAGTTGGAGGAGTCAGAAGCTGGGCCTTCAGAAGGACAGGGGACAGTTTTATTTGAGCTGCCCACAGTTGACCATAGAAAAAGGTTAAAATGCTTGCTGCTGAGGATGAGCGATGTTTTTTACCTGGGATGAGGCTACCCAACCAAACCCTTAGCAAGATGGTCCTGTCTTGGCTCCCGGTAACATGTGCCAACCCTCTAGCAAACAGGTACTCTGTCCTGTGGGGGATGGTGGGGCAGGGGACGCTGGAAATGGAAGGGCAAGGGACAAAAGACAAGCAGGAGAGTTAGAACACAGTCATAGAGAAGAAAAGGGAGACAGGGAGATAGGGATGGAAAGAGGAAAAGGGAGGCAGGAGACAGAGGGGAAGAAGAGGAACCCGCCATGTCCCATGGTAGGAGTCCACAGGGGTGCTCTTACCTGAGAGATGCTGAAGACCATCTCTGTCAGTGTTGGGGCTGCCTCCATCATGCACATCCACTGCTACAGCTGCTGAGCCTCTCAGGCAGCCCGGCCTGACTCTGGCTTCTGCTCCAGGTTCTCGGTCCAGGCAGTTCAGGACAGGCTCCCTGACAGTGAAATTCATCACCACAGTTGGGAATCGCATCTGCTGAGAGCTCACGGTGGCTCCCAGGTCTGCCATCTTGATGCTATCTAGTCCTTGTTTTCATGATGGAGACGAGGAAGCTGAGCCTTAGAGAGTCTCGGTAACCTGCCCATGAATGGCAAAGCTGGGCTTCTAAAGATGCACTCCTGGGCGTCTGCTTGACCCCCTTCTGCCTGTCAGTTCCTAGTATATACTCCTCCACCCTTTTTCCTATATGTCAAACATCATTCTTCATCATTCTCATGGCCTCCTGTGTTGTCAACTTTCCAGGCCTGGGGCTGTGGCCTTGCATCCTGGTGTTGATCTCTGCAGCTGACTACAGTTGACCTGCACTTCTTTCTCCCCACTAACAGGGCCCTGGGCTGCAGGAGATAGGAACCCCTGCCAGGCTGCCCCTGAGTCCTGCTGTGCTTGGAGGTGGGAAGATGGCCAGGCCAGAGGACAATGAGTGGGAAGTGCTCAGGGCTTTGTGGGGCCCAGGAGGGAGTCCTGGGCTTCGGGACCACATTCCCTGATCTCTTAGTTGTCCATGGAACAGGGAGGATAGGAGCTGGTAGTGAGAACTTGGGCCTCAAAGGTTAATCTGTGTACCCGCTGGCTCCTGCCCTCTGTCACAGTGCTCATCTAACTGAGTCACTGTCATCCGGTGGTTAAGGCAGGCTCTGGGATCAGGATGGCTGGGGCAACATATTAGTGTCCTCTGCTAGCTGGAGTAGGGGGCAGATTTTGATTTGCTTCCCATTTGCTTCATGGGGTGTCTGTCTATCTGTCTCCCTCAGTGTGTGTGTGTGTGTGTGTGTGTGTGTGTGTGTGTGTGTGTGTGTGTTTGCATGCAGACAGGTGTCACGGAGGCCAGAGATAGTTACCTTTTTCTGTCACTCCCTACCTTATTTTGGGAGATAGAATATCTCACTAAACCTATGGCTCATCGATTTGAAGACACTGGCTGGCCAGTGGGCTTGTGGATCTCCATCTCCGGCTTCCATGTTGGCCTTTCAATGTTTTTAGCCTCAATCCAGAGAGTTAAAGGGGACAGTCTTTTCAGAGGGGCCAACGTAACACCTGATGTTTAGCAAGAAGTCAACAAATTAGTGACAGCTGTCATCCGCTTACTTGTTCCCCATCTATTCACAAGACAAGGGTTCTGTTCAAGGTCAGACTTGGTGTGGAGAAAGTTCTGGGGTGGGGACAGGCTGGAAGAAGGTCCTTAGTCGTAAGCTACCATTGAGTCTTTGAGGGATTCAGTGGTCTCTTAAGACACCCAGCTTCAAGGGAAGGAGATAGGGCTCTTGGGTGGATGAAGGACCAGCCCTTCTATAGAGGTCATCTGCCCTTCTTTCAAGGTAGGGACTTCTCTAGCCTTCACAGCTCAGGTGGGTTGAACTTCTGTGGTGGTCTCTGCCCCTGCAGCATTTTAGGAGTTATCCTTGGTGGCTGACCTCCTTGCCCATCTTTGTCCTGGCAGATTCCTAAAGCAGGCTGATCCAGTCCAAGCTGGCTGCTGAACCTTCCAAGGCCCCTGTTGGCTTGGCAGAGTCTTCAGCCTCAGTCGAGGCCAAACCTAGGTCTATGTGTCAGACACTTGGCTGCTGCCTGTCTGATTCCATCTGCTGCTTGAGATGTCACACGTCCACTCTGAGCCGCCACAGCTCTTGAGGAACTCGGCCTGTGGAGAGGGGCTAAGTGCTCATATCGGAACAACAGACAAGGTACACAAACACCAATGCTTAAGTGATTGGGCTTGCATCCCAGGCTGTTCCTCTGGCCTCGTGGGACCTGGACCATATTTCTCTTCCAGCGCAAAACAGGTGTCACGGGTGTGGCTGAGAAGTGCCGTCTCAGCAGGATGCTTCCCCTGCTAATGTAGCACTGTGCAGGCTCATCCCTGGAAGGACAGATTAATCATTTCCTCCCAGAGTCACCATCCAGGCCAGATTTACAGTGTCGGGAGCACCGGAGCCCCCGGACTTTATGGTCTTGTAAATTACAGGGCTGCTTGTGCAAGAGGCACGCTGGGCTGTAAATCATGTGTAATTGCTTGTAAATTGGGAAACAAATAGTATTTTTCCTTAAATCACCCTCTTTGTAGTGGTTCTTGGGGGAAATTGAGGTTGCATAGAGACCTTTTAACTTCCCTGGAGTTGCAATGCCCAATTGCAGAGCCTCCTGGGCCATATCCCAGGATATTTGGAGGCCTTTGGGTCAAATGGAATTGACTGTGACTGTCGTAAGTCCCTCTTTTAGGTAGGTTTAAATCACTTTCTCCGAGGACTTCCTCCTCTCTCCCCCTCATCTCATATTTATCCCAAGGGTCCTGTTTTGCCCCTGGCTATGACCTGCTCTCTCCTAGGCTCTGGGGAGACAAACATAGGTACTCTCCATCCAATTTCACTCTTCCTTTTCCCCCACGCAAGGGCAGTGACTCACTGTGGACTGGTAAGCTTGGCCTCTGCACCAAGATGCTATTTGCTTGCATTTTCTCATCTTCTCCCATTTTGATAAAATTACATTTATAATCTTTTTTTTTCCCCTGCCGTGGTCAACTTTGAAGAGTCATTAAATTTGCTGATAGTCAGTCTGCTAAACTTTAATTGAATCACGAATCAGCAGCTCCTAGAAGGTTCAGCCTACTGGGGACCTTGGGGACCATATAATTCAACTCCTTCATTTGACAGACTAGAAGTCTAGGATGGGTAAGAGACTTGCCCAAGGTCAGTCTCTGAGTGACAGCAGCTCTGGGATGAGTCTGGGCCTCCCATCCCAGGTACGTCATGCTTGCTCCCACATCCTGGAGGGCCCTTCCACTCAGCTGCCACTTCTGCAGCTCTGCTGTGTGATAAACCTTAACGGGAGCAGCAGGTGTTTGTGTTATGACTGGGAGAATCAGCACCACTTCAAATCCTTCTCTTTGAAACTGACTCATTTAATGAGCTTGGTGGAGATGGGGGCCCGGAAGCCATGAGCCTTCCTGGGGACTCTCCAGAGGACTACTTGAGTCCCTGGAGGATTCCTCTTTTCTTTGTCTGTGTGGGATATGTGTGTGTGGGGTGGGGGTGGTGGTGGTGGTGGTGGTGGTGTGTGTGTGTGTGTAAGTGTGTGTAAGTGTGAGTGTGGCATGTGACAGAGGTTGGCATCAGGTGTCATCTGTGATTGCTCTCTACCTTACTTTTTGAGGCAGAGTCTCTCGTCTGAATCGGAAGCTCACAGATTGCCCTGGCTGTTCAGCCAGTGAGCTCCAGGGATCTGTCTGTCCTTCCCCCAATAGTGATGTTACAAACACGGATACCGCAGTACCCAAGTGCTGGGGATCTGAACTCAGGTCCTTAAGCCTGTACAGAAAACATTTTACCGACTGAGCCATCTCCCTAGTTTGCGATTACCTTTTTAAGTGATGCTTGAGACTCAAGGTTGATGCTGCTGGTGACGGGAGCACAGCACACAGACTGTGGATGCAGCAGGACAAGGAACACACATGGCATTGACTCCAGGCTGCTGTGGATGTGTGTTTGAACAAGCTCTCCTTGCCCACCAACTTTCTCATCTGCCAAGGGGCTGCTTTGTGGGGAGTGGCTGCGATGGCTGTCAGTGATGGGACATGAACGAATTGTGAAGTCAGCTTGTCATGCAGGTAGTCCTGTCCAGGCTGTTTGTAGCAGAAGGCCAGAGATGCTGGGTGAGTCATGTAAGCATTGGGGCTTGTCCCCAGGTGCCATGCAAAGAAGAAAACAGAGAGGCAACTACGCTGAGGCCACCCTGGGTCACTTAGAGCTGATTCTCTCCCCTCAGTGTCCTCATTAGTCACATAGATATGGCTGTCAGGCTCATAGGTACCCTCCCAAATCCTGAACCCTCAGATATGCCTGCTTAAGACAGAGGGTAGGACCACAGGGGGAGATGGGCAGTTCTGTACAGGCAGCTGAGGCACAGCAACCCCACACCCGGCCCCCCCCCCCCCAGGCCCCCCCCCCCCCCCCCCCCCCACTGCATTCAGCCATTCGTGCAGAGGTACAGGTGGGGGCATAGCAACCTGGATAGCGTGTGAGAGGTTGTATCCCTGGGGATGATTCTAAAGGCCCTGGGCCTTCAGAGATGGGGATTTCCCACAGCGAGGCCAGCACCTCCTCACCCTTCCGTATAGATCACACGGAATCTAAGATAAAAGCAGAGACTCAAATCTAGTTTCTACCACTTCCAGCTTTGCAACTTTGGGTGAGTTCCCAAGCCTCTCTGAGCCTTAGATGTCCAAAGGGAATGAACACCGGTGCGCGCACAGCTCAGAGCTCTGGTGCGTAGACTCAGTAAGATAATGCTTGGAAGAGCCCAGCACGGTGCTGGACAGGAAGTTGTCCTTGACCTCCTGGCTAACTCATGAAACTCAACTACCAAAGGCTTCTTCCAGACGCAATGGGGGGCCATCAGGAAGCATGACAAGTTTGACTGCTATGATCCACCTGGTGTCCCGAGTGTCCTGGTCTCAGAAGGCTGAGCAGAGGCTGTGTTTATTCCTGGAGCTGTTTTCTCTGCTGCCTGCCTCCTGCCGCCTCCTCCAGACACACAGAAAGAGCCAAGTGGGCAGGAGGCGAGGGCAAGAGCCCTGCCAGCCTGATGGAGTGGAAGGCCGAGATTAGCTCCTGTGGACAGACAGATGGGTGAGGGGGACTCTGGGCATGCAGCCTATCCCCACCCCAGGCTTCTCGCCCAGGGCCCTGACCCAGGGCTGGCTTGGCCTCAGTTAACATGGCCCCTTCCTTCTCTTTCCTCCCCAAATCCTGCCCTCTTTCATGACACCCTCTGGCTCTGTCCCTTCTCCTTTCTGTCCTTGCCACTGTCCCTTCCCACCCCCAGCTCCCGATCTTCTCTAGTCGGGTGGGCCTGATGCTTGGTGTCCTTTTCCTGCTCTTTCTCCAGAATCTAGAAGTGTCATCCCTAAAAAAGGGGGGTGAGCTGGGGGGGGGAGTAGACTAACCTCCTGCTGCACATTCTTGGGGGGACATTGAACCCTCTGGAGGAGAAAGAAAGGCAGGAGGGAGCCGGAGCCCCTGTGTCATGTGTTCTATGAGGCTATGTTAAACTGGCTATGTGCTCAGGGCAGTGGCCAACAGGAGTGGAGAGAGCCATGTACTGGATCCCGTGACCTTGCCACGGTGTCCAGCATCACCAGGCCCAGACCCCTGTTCCCACTGGGAACTGTCTTCTCTAGATCCCTTCTTGGGGCTCCTTGCTTTGAGATATTCCCATGTCTTCTCACCCACAAACCTGGAACAACTGTCCTTTGTCTGAATTCCCACAGTACCCTACTCTGGTCCATAGACCAACTCTTAGTGTGGGAAGTCCCCTGGCCAGGTTTCTCTGCCCTTCTCCAGGCAGTGTGCACCCTGAGCAAGAACTTAGGGCTTCTACCAAGAAGCTGTGTCTGCAAGGACCTTGCACGGTGCCTGGAACAGAGGAGTGCTGACCAGGTCCTGGGCTGTTGCCAAAGGGAAGGGGGAATGATGTGGGACTTGTCTTAAGGAAGGCCAAGGAAGCAGCTCGAGGCTGCTGCATCCTTGGCACCTTGGACCACCAGTACCTCTCGGGTCTGATGTCTTCAGGCCTATAAGGTAGAGCCAGCAGGACCTTGGAGACCACTTGGCTAGTTTCCTGTTGTGTGAATGGGCCCAGAGGCTCACACAGAGTCCTGGGCTGCTGGAAGGAGGGGGAGCTTCTTGCTGCCTGGGTCCCTGGGTGTCCCTGTTCATGCTTCTACTGTAGCCTCCTTGGAGGCTTTCATCTCCCAGTGCCTGTTGCTGTCTTTGGCTCTGCCCCTGGCTGTCTCTCTCTCTGCCACTTCCTCGTCCTGGTTTTTTTTTCCCCCTTCTTCTCTGATGGGATAATTATGCTAATCAGCCTGTCAGAACAAAGATAATTTGTGGTGGGCTATTTCAGACTTTAGAATTCAGGACGAGGTCCCTTTTCTGCTCGCCTTTGAGTGCCCCTTAACCCTATTCCAGGGACTGAGCCAGGCAGGTCTGTTCAGGGACAGATAATGGGTCCTAGAGGGCAGGTAGGGGGGAGGATGTATGTGTGTGTGTGTGTGTGTGTGTGTGTGTGTGTGTGTGTGTGTGTGTAGGAGGGCACATGTGCTCAGGTGCAGTATATTGCCTGAGGTTCGCATCTGTGTACAGAAGACATCCCAGCACCAAATGTCTCCTGAAATCAGTGGAACATGGAGAAGATGACAAGTGAGCTGCTGTCCCTGGGATGTCACTACTAAGGATGGGGCTTCTTCCTGTACCAGCTCCAGCTCTGGAGGGACCACTGACCCCCAGCAACACAGCAGTGGTAGTGACATGGGTGTTGTGGTTCCCTGACAAAGGCCACATCAGTGTCTTTATTCGACAGGGCTGCATTCTGCCCCAGGCCAGATCCCAGCTGGTCCTGATGTAGAAAAGGTCTTGAGTGCTCACTTCCTAGGCCCAGCTGGTTGTTGAGGGGTGAGAGAGGAAGGGTGATACTGTGTAGGCACCAGAGCTAGCTGGAAGGGCAGCTTTGTGCCCAGGAGCTTGTCAAGGGTGAAGAGCATGACCCAGGAGCCAGGCTTAGCCGTAGGGTCCCAGAGATGCTGACTAGAAGGGTCTAAATGCCGGACAGAGGTTCTCAGCTGCCTCCCTCAGACAGGCAGTTCTCTGAGAGCTGTCTGGGGGAAGTGAGGGAGTGGTTGAAGCTATACACAAACCACGAATGGTGCCATCTGTAGACAGAGGGGGCAAAGTTTCCAATTTTACTTCAGAAATGCAAAGAACAACATACTAAAACAGACCTGATAAAGCCATGTCATCTCCCAGGGCCACCATGCAGTGCTTGAGGACAGCTATGGTTGTCACTTCAACCAGAATGGCTTCCTTTGTCTTGGAAACTCTGCCCTGGGCCTCTCCTGAGGTTGTCTGGCAGGGTTGGCCCCAGGGCCTTTCAGAGCCTTGCTGGGCAGAGGAAGAAAAAAGCCACCGAGGGCAATATGGTCCCCATGGCCCTGAGCAGCCCTTTTCCTGTGCGTCTGCCTGTACTGAGGAAGGGCTTAGCTTGTTCTCCCCCTCACGGGTGTGTTTGGAACGCTGCCTCTGGGCCACCGTTCGGATAAACGGTGGCAGTTGCACTGTTGAGGCTTTGAGTCATTTAAATGGCTGCGGGGAGACATTACATTGACTGATTTAATCTTGCGAAGGAACTCTCTCCTCTTCTGGGCTTCTGCTTACACAGCACCTCAGCCCCTTCAAGCCTGTAGCTGAAGCTCCCGCCCCAGCGCACGACGGTGCCTCCACCCCTCTTGCTTCTAGGGCTCAGCTCCTCACAGCCTGCCTACTGAGGCAGCCCAGAGGTCTGAAGGAGGAGATGTCCCAGACGTACGTATGCTCAGTTCTGTCCCTTATCAGCTCCCAGTTCAGAGAATCCTTGTCTCGATGGTGCTGATCCCGCCACGGAAGGCCTTGGCTGCAGGCCACGTCCACCCTTTGTGGTCTACCAGGCAGAACTCAGCTCAAGTCTTGTTGGCCCAGAGCGGGAGGGGAGGCAGTGAAGGAAACCCTAACTGACAGCGACAGGGCTGAGGCTGTGAGCCAGAAACCGCCGGGCACCGTGGATGTCTGTGTGCACATGTGTGTGAGTGTGTGTTAGTGCACAGGGCATCTGTGCCCGTGCAGCATGTGTCAGGGTGTTTACCAGCCATCTGCTGTCATGCTGTGCATGTGAGCAAGCCATGTGCTGCTGGAGGGTGTGTGGGTCCAAGCACCTCTGGTGTGTGTGTGTGTGTGTGTGTGTGTGTGTGTGTGTGTGTGTGTGTGTATGTCTGGGCTCTGTTGGGCAAATCAGTACTTGTTCCTCTCTATGGTCTTGGGATTGTATTCATGCTAATATTGTCTATCAGTCTCCATGCATGTGTCTATATGTGTGTGTGCATATCCACCATGCCCACATGTGCACCGTCCACCTGGGATTGGAGCAGCCCCTTGCCTGTTCCTTCCTGCCCTGCTGACTGGGTTGATGATAGTCTCATAGAGCCTTCATTAGCTGTCTATCCCTGGCTGCCATTTTAGGAGGGGAAGCCGCCAGCTAGCCAGCTGGCATATCCCTGGACCTCAATGAATAGATGAGTTGGAAGCCCCTCCTGGCCACCTTGTTACTCGGTTTTTAGGGCCTGTTAGTGTTGCTGGGAGCTGAGGCTCAGGTAGGTCAAGCCTGTTACCATCCTGCCTGTCGCAGCCTGAGGCTCCACCCAGGGGAGAGCTGGCTGGGGTTTCCGGCCTGTCCTGGAAGGAATGGGCTACACCTGGGGCACCTACAGGCCTATATGCCCATGTGGCTGCACATAGGGATGTCCTTCCATCCACACCTGCAGGTGCCTGTCCATTCTGTACTTCCACTTGTGGGTCAAAGGGCCCCTCTGCTCAGGGTGAGCTTGTGTATCTGCACTTTAGTTTGTCACTTTGCACAAAGACATGCACTCATGGGTCTCTGTGCTTCATGTGCGGGTACACACTCTTACACTCTTTGGGTGGGACCACCTGTCCTTTGTCTGTTGTCCTGCCTCTGGCCTCAGCTCTCTCTCCACCTCCGAATACACTACAGGTCTCCATGCACCACTCAAAGCTGCTCCTATGCGACATCCTTCTATGGCTCCCAATTATTTAACTCAGTAAAGGTTACATGCTTGCTGCTGGCCTCCAGGATCCAGGGCTGCTCCAGACTTCACTTGTGCTTCTTTCTCAGAAGAGCCGTCTGGCCTGTTGACCCTTAGCCATCTCTGAAAGGCCAGGAGAGCACAGTGGCAAGACACCAGACCTCAGCTACAGCGAGTGTCACAGACAGTCAAGGTGGGGAGTGCTGAGGATCAAAGTCCTCTGTCACAAAAACAATGCCCAGTCTGCATGTGGGCCAGAGAAACCCTCCCTGACCTGAGTCCCTTGCCCGGCTCCTCTTCCCAGAACCATCTTTCTGTTCCCTAGCCAAAGCTGACCTCCATGCAGTCTAAACACTCAACCTTGAGCCCTGGAGGCTCCCCCTCCTGCCCTGGACTGAGCTTGTCCCCAGCAGAGGCTTGGGCCAGCATCCAGTAGAGATGGAGGCCTTGGGTAGTCTGATGATGGAGGGAGCCTCTGGGAGACAAGCCTCTTGCATCCTCTCCCCTGGGCTAGCCTGTCCCAGCGGTCTTTTCAAGCCATCACCTCTCAAGTCCCTTTTGTCTTTCCCCTGCAGAGAACTCTTTTAGGCTCTTTTCGTTGGCAGGGAAGCTGGGGATGCCCAGAGCACAGGACCTACCACTTGCCCCACATCTCCACTGGGATATCTCAAAGCCACAGAGTCCCCAGAGATAGCCCCTTTAGGTGCCTAGACCCCAAGCTTGAAACCCACAGGCTCGCTGCTAATGCCTTCCTCCCCACTCCACCTTCCTGTGGCTTTACCTTCTGCTTCCCCCGACCTCTTCTGCCCCCACCCCCTGCACATCCTGGCCACAGTCACTGCCATCTGAGCTGTTCTTGGGGCCCTAGCCGGCACCCCCACCCACCCTGCCCCATGCACAGTCTTTCCCACCTACAGATTCTGAAAATATGATTGGGATGCACCTCACCTCCCTAGCTGGTACCATCTATAGCTCACCATTGTTCTTAGGATAAGACTGGGTCCTCAGCAGGGCTCACAGACTCCCCTGTACCTTAAAGATGTCTCAGCCCAGTGGCTTTGCTTGGACAAGTCCGTGATCCACTGTGCTCATGCTGGGCATGTCTTAGTACCTGCCAGAGCCCAGAGCCCAATGTAGATCATCCGGGCACTGTTTTTGTGGCTTCTGTAAGCTCTGAGAGTCAGTGCCACAGTAAGTGAGGCACACTGTGAGGGCAGAGCTGAGCCCAGTAAACAGGCTGAATGGAGATGAGGATCTGGGGAAACACATAGGCATGGGCTCTCTCCTCTCTCTTCCTTGCCGCCACCTCCTCTTCCAAGCAGTCCTCAGTCTGCAGATCCCCTTTGGAAGACTGAATGTGGACGCTTGAAGGTGACCCAGTCTTTGTCACCCACCTCACACTGTGTGGCTCGTGCCCTCTTCTGAGGTGGCTGGGCTTCCCTGTCCTTTGTCAGCTTGAGCTGGTCCATCCTAAAGAGGTCCCCTGCACTGCACATGAGAACTGCACACCGTGAGTCTTCCATCCCATCCGATGCCTCCCTTTGGCTCTTCCGGTAGTTGGACCTTCATTCATCCCATGTTTATTACTGTCTCTTGTTCCCATCAACCCAATGCCCCAAGCACAGGGGATATGAAGGAAACAGGACTAAAGGGAGGGAGGTTGATGTGGGAAGAGGGGAGGGAGACTAGGGCAGAGGAGGGGGTGGGGGACACATAACTAACTAAGATGTTTGAAAAAAATATTGAAACCCGTTATTGTATAGGACACACACACACACACACACACACACACACACACACACACACACACACACACACACACCTGCTCTTGAAGCAGTGTTTTGAGGGAGGAATAGGGTTGCATTGTGTGGTATTGTACATCAGAAAAACATGGGGCCCAGGCTCCAGCCATCCCTGTTGCCCTGTTCCTCATCCTGCTAAGAAAGTCAGTTTCCCTGGGGGTCTGACTGTGTTCAGGAGCACCGGGTGCTTAGTCCTGCTTTGGCAGGGTGGGGGCTAACGAAGCTCCTTAGCAGGAATGTTCCTCCTACAAGAGAGAGAGGTTACAAAGGCCCTGGAAGGGGGCTTTCCTGACAGGGGTGGGGGCACTGCTTAAAGCAGCCTCCTTTCCCCTCCCCCTCCCGTCTTCTTACATACCCCTCCCCTGCTTCCTTGTCTTCCTTCCTCTTCTCTGCCTCCTGCCTGAGGAGGAGAACACAAAGGTAGTCAGAGTTAATTTAGGCTCAAGTATCTGGTCACCTGGAAACAGGGCCAATCCCCCAACGCAGGGCCTCAGCCTGGCCTCATTAATCTGCATGTGGCTGCCATCGTGGCAACAACGACATAAGTAGGGCAGAGGCTGAACTCTGACAAGGCTTGGCTCTGGCCGCTGGGGCCCCCCACAGTCATGACCACTCTCTAAGTGTGGGCTGGGAAGAGAGGGAGAAGGAAAGAGAAGCCAGAGGCCCCAGGGTCTACAGTCCCTTTGTCCACACCCCTCCCTCCAGCCTGAGGACCCCTGATCCCTCCTGTTCTTTTCTGGAGTGTGTCCCTGGTTAAAGTCTACCCTCCCTCATCCCGAGTTCAGGCTCTGCCGGTTCATCCCGTTGCAGGGTGCTGCGGCCTGGCCATCACCCGTGTCGGGCTCAGCTCATAGGTACTGACCCTCAGAGGATGCACAGTGAGCATGCTGGGTGACCCGGAGCACTCTAGACCCTGACCCAGGTGGCACTGCCACCTCCTGGTGTTTACTGCCACTCCTACCCTCTCCTCTGCATTCTGGGAACTCTTCCCTGGGATTTAGGACATTTGTTTTACTCTATCTTGGCTACCGTTTTAGAGACCCTCTGGCTCTACGGTGGAAGCCTGTCGCGCCTCACTCCAGACTTCCTGCCGTCCTCCTGTCCAGTTTCAGGCCTCTGGTTGTGATTGGTAGAAGGGAACATGGACCATTTGAGATCATCTCCCAGCTCTGACACCCACCCTGCAAAGTAACGTCTCTGCTCTGCTACAGGAACCCGTCAATCTTGCATGGAAGCCATCCTGAGGATAAACAGACGTGTCTTGATCCAGGCAGACCATGCAACAGTACCTAGGGGCCACCACCTTAGCTGCACTGCCCCTGTTTCTTAAAGCTGCCCAGTGCCCACTCCCACCGCTACCCCTGAAATCTGATTTATCCAGAAGTGTAGGAAGATGGATCCACACTCGAGCTGTGGCCTGACTGCCAATCTGTTAGGCCCTGTCAAGTAAATTAAGGAGCATGTGCATTTTATTGGAGAATATTACTTTATAAAGAGAGAAGAGTGGAAGGACCTGTGCCCAGACACTAACAGGGTTTTGCTGGATGGCGTCGTCACAAGTGTTAATATCTTCCCTCGTGGTATTCAGGAGATGTGTGTTTAGTAAGGACTGATTACATTTAAAAATCTGAGTTTGAACGCCAATTCGATGGTGTCTCAGCTGTGCTAACATTGGCAAGCCACCTCTCCTTTCAGAGTTCTGATGTCTGCACCTCTAGGGCTGTAATCATAACTCCGGAAAGCACACGACACGCACATGTATGTGCACATGCGTACATGTGTTCACACACTGAAGCAAGATCTATACACACTTGGATAACTCCAGTGTGAAGGGCGCACAGGTACTCTGGAGCCATTGGTGCCTGAGTTCACACCCTGACCCTGATACTTACCAGCTGTGATTTTAGGAAGGCTGCTGGATCATTCTTTTCTAGTATCTTGTCTGTAACATGGAGTTGTGATAAAAAAAACTAAAGAGATTAATATATGTAAAGTATCTAAGATGGTATCTGTATACAATAAGTGCTCCCCAAAAGCTAACTGTGATTGTTATTGCTCTTATTACTTTTTATTTGTGTGTCTGTGTATGTGTGTGTGTGAGTCTGTGTCAGTATCTATGTGTATGTATATGTGTGTCTGTATATGTGTGTGTGTCTGTGTATGTGTGTGTGTGTGTGTGTGTGTGTGTGTGTGTGTGTGCATGTGAGGTACCTGAAGAGGTCAGAACAGGGATTGATCCCTTGGAGCTGGAGTTATAAGCAGTTAGGAGCTGCCAACATGGGTGCCGGAATTGAACCCAGGTCCTCTGGAAGAGCAGTCGGTGCTCTTAACCACTAAGCCATCTCTCCAGCCCCCTATTTTCTTTTTGAATGCATGGGGGTTGTTTGGTTTTTGCTCTCTTCCCAGGCCATTGATATCCAAGGTCCTGTGATCCTGTGGCTGGCTTTCTCGGCTGAGCACTGTCTGCCTATCTGTTTTTGGGTGGAGAGAGTATCAGGCAGGCTTCTAGCTCCTTCAGTCCATGGGTTGGAGGCTACCATAGCATCTGGGGTTCTGCTAAGCCTAGTCAGAGGTCAGGTGAGTTAAGGTCACCATTGAGGCCAAGATCAAGACTAAGCTGGAGAAGGACTCTCCTTGCTGTCCGGGGCTGGGCTCATCTTGGTCTCTTGCTTCCCAGTAGGGCCAAGAATGGCCCAGAGCCTGCTTTGCACGGCTGAGCTGTACACTCAGAATGACTTTTCACTGGGTCCTTCACTTACCCTTCGTGCAAAGCCACCCTTGGGCCTCCAGCAGACTGTCTGATGCCTTTTGCCCATCAGTCTGAGCCAGCCTACAGTGCTGTGAACTCAAATTCAGTGGGCTCTGGGAGCTGCCTCTGTGCCCTGGGCCCTAAATGTCTCCCTTTCCAAGGAGCCCCCAGCTCAGCTCAGCAGGAGGGAGCACCCTCCCCCCCCCCCCCACCCAGCACATGTGTCAAACCTTGACTGTGTTCAGAACAGCTCCTGGGCATCCACCTGGAGGAGAGTGGGCTGCAGGACTGGAGACAGGCAGGTTGGGCACACCTCCCAAGCACCGACAGGTTGATGGAGGGCCCAGCTGCTCCCTAGAGCCGAGCTGGGTTCCTGCTCTGGGCTGGCTGGTGAGGAGCTGTGTGCACAGATGGCCCTGTGCACACTTGTAATTTGCCAGAATAAATAGTTATTATTAATCTCTCCTGTGCTCCCTTCTCCCCCTTCCTGTGCCGTTTCACGCTGTTGCTGAGGCCTGAAGGTGGAGCATGTTCTTCCTCATCTTGAGGAATGATCTAGCACACAGTAGGCTTCCTCTCAGCGAAACACTAACTGCTTCTCCATCATAGGAACTCACACAAGCAAGGCCTATATGCAGTGGTCCAGGCTGGTACACAATGGATGCCTCTTCTGTATGGTGCCTGGCACATAGTAGGGGTTCTCTCGGTGTAGAACCGGACCGCAGTGGGTGTTCATCAGGCACAGTATTGGGGCTGGACTCCAGACAAATGTTTGTGGGGTTACGTTTTGATTCCTGTCTGCTACTGCGAAGGAATGCTAATCAAACATCTGGTCTGTGGTCTGATTGGTGCCAGGCGCTGTGGGACATGGATTGAGTCAAGTGAGATACAGACCAGAGCCAGGTGCTGAAGTACAGGCCCTTTAGAAAACAGGCCATCAGGAGGTAGAAGGTATGGAGAGCTGGCTCTCTGGAGGAGGTTACCTGGGATGGGTCAAGGTTTCATTTCATCCAAATGCCACAGGCAGAAGCTGTCAGGAGTTGGGTGTGGCAGGATGGCTGGGAAGCATCACCAATTAAGGGAGCGAATAACCCACACTGTACAGGGGGAAATGAACCCACCCTGTGGGGAGGCGGGGGAGTTGCATGTGTATCTGGCAAAAATGGCTGCCGGGGCTGTGGGCAGCGGGGAGCTCCTCACTGTGGCTCAGATTTAACAACCTTGACTGCTTTGGTGGGGTGGGAGGACAGGAGAAGCAACAGTGTGTGAGATGGTGGCTCCTGGGAGTGCCTTGAGGAAAGGTGGGGAATGGTGGTGCACTCTTTGGGAATTCTCTATAATCGAATGGCCTGAGCCCAGCGTGGAAAACTCAGCAGGGCGGGCAGATGGAAACTGGATCTCAGAGGGTCTCGGCAGCCAGGGTGAGAATGGGGACTCGTTGCCGTAGGTAGCAGCCAAACCAGGGCTTCTGAACAGCAGAGGGGTGGAAAGGCAGGCACAGGGAGAGGGAAAAGCCACACTTGTGAGCAGCTCCGAACTGGAGGCTGAGACCAGTGGGGAAGGGCATGGCTGGTAGGAGGGAGCAGGATGGGCCTTGTGCTGATGCAATAGGGGAGGGGAAGAGAGGGCAGAGGCCACAGGGTCTGAAGGTGTGCAAGAGTGAACCGAGCTCTGGAGTCAGAAGCATGCACCCCAGAGTGGGTGGGGGAGCAGATGGTTGTTGCCCTCCCCCCCCCCCGCCCCGTCCCCACCACAGCATGCCCTTGTTCCTCCCTACCCCTGTGTACCTTGAGCAGCCTCTCTGTGCCCTGTGCCCTCCTTCTCTTCCTGCCCCACCACCCCTCCCAGTCTCAGAAACACCTCTGTCCAAATCCCCTTCTTCAGCTATACTTGCCTTGTGTCTTGCTCTGTCCTTTCTCATTCCTTGGAGGAGATATTGAAAATCAAATCGCCAAGTGAGGTCTCAAGGTCTTCACAGGCTAAGTGACATTCTGATGGGCAGGAGCAGTGCCCGGGGCAGCAAAGTGCCCTGGTTTGGGTTTTACCTCTGCTACCATAAGCAGCCCAATGTCTGGGGAGATGTTTGATCAACCAGCTATCACACAGTCTTGTGTGAGCACAGTGTGGGGCACAGATGAGGGTCTGTGAGTGGCTATTGCTGTTGCTATTGCTAACCCTTGTGTTGCTGGTATAGCCAACAGTAAGGCTGTTTGCCCCGATGGGGTTTGTGGGCAGCAGAGCCTCACTGTCACTGAGGTAGTATGTGTATTTCAGAACCAGACTATCTGGAAGTCACTGTTGATGACATCACATTCAATATCTAAGAGCCCCACTCAACTTCCCAACAGCCTCTCTGGCTACCATTTCCGCAGTCACAGAAGGACCAGACCCTCTCTCTCCCTACAGAGACTCAGAGGGTGTTTGCAGACTCTATCACCTGCTGGAACTTCACACTTTGGGTTGCCTCAAGACAAGGACCCCTTTCTATGCCTTTCCTGTGTCCCCCAAACCAAGGGCAAATGTCCTAACTGTCTTTCTAGGACAGAGCAAGGCTAGTCCAGTGTCAGGGTGCACCCTGGCAGGCCCCTAGATGCAGATCTTGCTCTTGCCTCTGGCTGAAGCCTCGCCCTTGGCTGGAGCTGCAGCTTTTATACAACCTAACACCTGTTCTCCTGGCTGACCTCAGGCCCAACCCCCACCCAGGTGGCACTTTCTCTGGTTGCATTTCAGAGCCATAGTTCCCTTCTTACTTCTGTTGGGAAATCTCTACCAGATAGAGACAGGGTCTGGCATGTGTCATCCTGGGGAATCCAAGGTACCCCTGAAGTTGGGTCTTTTGGGAGTACCAAGGGCTATGTCCACCCTCTGGAATACATGGAGGATAAGAAATCTGTTGTCATCTAGCATGCAATGGTGGGAAGAGCAGGACATGCAATGCTGTTGTCCATCAGCTGTGTGGCCTTAGATGTCACCTACCTTCTCTGGGCTTCTCTTTTTGGAACTTTGAAGTACAGGTCATAACTCTACCTTTTCAAGGGAAGGAGTTTATACACACCCAAAACTCCTCTGGAGCTGTGCGTGCTGAGAAATATACCTACTAACACTTGAGTTGGGAGGCTCAGACTGAGCCCCTGACTTGATGGACAATCTTGAGCCCTCTGGATTTTCTCCTGAATCTCCAGTGTCCTCCAATCTGTCCTCATGAAGGATCAGTCTAAATGATGTTGCAGGATCAGTGTAAATGATGTCGCAAGTCCCTGCCAGTTTTGAAGGCCTGTGATTGACACTTGGATTTTTCCAATCCCTAGTGGGGGCTCAGATGTCTAAGAACCCACCTCTGCCCAAGCAGAAGGCCCAGACCCCAAGACAGGGTCATACCCATCTCCAACAACCCAGTCTCACTCCCCAACACCCCTCTCCATCCCTTCCGCCTTTTCTACCCCAAACTGGCACGTGGTCCAGAAAACTAATAGCTTTGACGCCACTGTTTATTTGGAGACAATACAAGTCGATTGAAACTGCCACATCAGGAAAAATATGTTCCACTTAGGTCTGGAAATTGCTCGGCGCCCGCCTTTGATGAGGCCTGCTTGCGTCCACCTCGTGCTCCTCTCTGTCATTGGCCACTGTGGTCCATTTGCTTAATGAACAGTGTGGCCGGTGGCCAGGGTGTGGGCCAGCTGAGTACACCCACTGCCCACTGGCCAGAGTGGCTGGGCAGCCTGGCAGGGTGCTGCCTAGCCCACCCCACCCCCAGCTCAACAGCTGACCCTTTGGGTCAGAGAGGGCACTGGGGTCAGCCCAGTCCCTGCTAATGGCTTTAATATAAAGATGGCAGCAGCCACAGTGTACTAGACTCTTCCTGGGTTGTGTGCCAGGCCTGGGCTAAGTGCCCTGCAGACGTCACCTCCTTGAAGATGAGCCACCGTGAGAGGTGAAGGGCACAGCTCTCCCATTATGCAGATGAAGAAGCAGAGAGGCCCGTCTCTGAGTCCAGAGCTGGTGTTCCTAGCCACTCCACTTCGTGACCTGGAAAGCAACAGCGAAGCAGTTGCGGTGGACGGCTATGGGGCAACAGGGGAGGCGGCTTCCCGGGAGGAATGGGAGACTGCAGGCAGTAGCCTTTACTTAATGTCTCCAGGGCCCAGTCCTCCTTTCTGATCTGGTTCTGCTTTAGAACATGAGAGCAAGACCACACACGCATGCACACACACACACTCCTTCTATCTTGTACCCCTAGTCTCCTGCTCCAGCCCAGATCCCAATACAAGGGGACTACAGAAGCCAATGGGAGGTCTGTAAGCTCTCCGGCCTAAGCAAGCCTTCCAGAAAGGGTGCTCCTTGGCAGCCCTAATACCTGTCTCCAGGGAACAGCATTCTCTAGTGCTCTGAGTGCATCCTGCCTGTGCCTTCCAGCTGTTCTGTTTACTATCAGAGCAAGCCCTGGGAAAACTGTTTTCCCTTCCCCTCCCACCTCCCTTCTCTAGCTCCTCTCCTCCTGTGCCCTGGGGATTCCTAGGGCTGTGACTGCAGCCCTCTGAGGAGCCCCGCCCCACCTGCCTATGCCAGCTGTGTGCACCACAGGTGGAAGCTGCCACAACATGGTCCTGTCTTCTTGTTTCTGCTGTCCCTATGCCTCATGTGAGATGCTGGGTGACAGCCTGGAGAGTAGGTATCCAGGGTCGGGGCAGATGTCTCAAGTACTGCTGCATCCAATGAGCCAGGCAGAGAGCAGCTTTCACCCTGAGCCAGATCACTGACAGCTAGCTACCTGCAGGGCTAAAAAACACAGGGTAGAGCTGGTACCTAGGAGACCAGCTTGGTGATGGCCAGCTCAGGCCAGAGAGAGGCTTCCTCAGCATCACTGGTTCCTCCCTAGCCTGCAGACACTCAAGGGCATGGCACATTCTAGATCCTCGAAGACGGCTGTACTCAGGATGCCTGGCAAGAGCGGATGATGCATGCCAGTGAATGAATGCAAGATACTATCGTTGATTCAGCGGCTAATCATTCATTTTCTTTCATTCACTTTGCTCACTTGTTGCCTACTCTTGCCAGGAATTTTCTGGTCGAGATTCTCAATGTGTAATTATCTCCAGGGCCAGTCCAGGGAGGGACTAATGAGATGCCTCGGGCACAAAGTTGAAGGAGCTATTCCCTCTCAGGGTCACATGGGTGATTGGCCAGCTCAGCTGCCTGAGACAGTCTTGCTGGTAGGGATGGAGGTTCTCTTGTGTGGGTGAGGAAAACAGTGGTGAATGCTTGCTCCCAGATCTGGATGACTTCTGTGTCTTCCTTTCTGCCTGTGGGTGGTCTTCAGTTGCCCCGCCTCATCCACTTAGGGATGGCAAGGCCCCTGAGCAAGGCCCTGGCCTAGGGGAATCAGGAAAAGTTACAGTGGCTTGCTGCCTTATTTTGTACATCTCTCCATTCCATCACTGGCACTAGGGGCCTGGACTGCACTGTGCTCAGGACCTCATCCTTTCTACTCTGGAAGGACGTGGCCTCCATCAAGTCACTTAAGCTCCCAGTGCTCCGGTGTCCTTCTCAGTAAAATGGAGCACAGTGACCCTCCTTACGGGGTGAGTTTCAGTGAGGACCCTGGGGAAGACGGCAGGTAATGACCCCCCCATCAGGACAGTGCCTGCCACACGGTGAACTCCATGGAGATGTTACCTGTGCTAGCCTGGTTATCATGTAGGGGCTCGAGGGGCTGCAGTGAGCCCCAAACCCTTAGCCTCTGAGCCCCCAACGTTCAGTCCCCACCTTCCCAGACATAGAACAGAATCCCATTGCTCAGGACTGGCAATCTCAAGATACCATCTCAGCCCTTCTGGGAGGTGGATAGGGGGTGAGTCTGGACTCTGACTCCCTTATCCTCTGCAACTGTGGGCAAGGGAGCCTCTTTCTTAGCTCCTTCCTTGCAGCCTGAGCTCTCCTGGAATTCACGGGAGGTTTGGAGAGAGAGAGAGAGAGAGAGAATTCACACTTCAGTGAAAATGTGTTTCAAACAATTAGCAGGTCTTTACTGCGGGAGCCTTTGAAGTCGGAGCCCAGACCCATCTCTGTGAAGGATTTCCCCAGTACTGACAGGCTGGCAGACGCTGACACTGCTCGGGCCCTTGCTTGAGTGCCAGGGGCTACTGTCTCTGGGCTGGCACTTCGAGTGAATCCCTCCAGTGGCTCCAGTGTGGTCCTCTCTTGCTGCGTGATGTAGAGGAGTCTACATTACTGAGACCCGAGGTCATGTAGGGCAGTCAGCCTTCAGGGCAGCCTCTATCAAGAACACAGGATGTCCTGTTTTCTGAACCTAACCCTGGGCTAGGCAGCAGAAGCCCTTGACTGTGAACTTGGAACTCCTGCATTCTTCAATGCTGCCTGGCCGTTTATGCTATTAACAGCTGAATAACTTTGATGGATTCCTGTAAGGACACAAACTGGAAACAGATGGGCTCAGAGAGGCCTGAGCTAACTGCTCTTAAGGCTCTGAACCAGCCCAGGCTTTCCATGGAAGGACTTGTCTTACAGCAGACAAAGATTGGATCCTAATTCTCCTCTGATTGAGCTGCATGATCTTGGACAAGTCACTTTGCTCATCTCAGTTTCTCCATCTGTGAAATGGGAGAGCAGTCTTTATTTCACAGGGCCATTGTGAGTCATGTGACAGGACCCTAGAAAGTGCCTAGCACCATAAGTGTGTGAGACTAATTTGCAAGCAATGTCTCTGCTGTATCTGACCTCAAACAGAGCCAAATTCTACCAGTGGCCATGGTGGGAAGGGCTCTTGGTACGGTATCCTATCCTGGAGTTCTAGAGTGAGGACAGAGAGAGAGGGACATCCAGAAAGGCGTTGGAAGCGGTTGCCCCCACCCTCCTGTCCCGGGTAGCGCCTGGCCTAGCCCAAGCCTCTATACTTGTGTTGGATTCCTTTCCCTGACATTTCCATCCATCATCATAATTGCTTCTCCCGAAAAATGAATTTGTAGTTGATTTCTTCAAAAGAGGGAATCAGCCAACAGATAAAAAGGTTGTTTTATTTAATTTGCATGAAGAGGCTGCCTGCTGCCACCCAGCTGTGCTGGCTGGGCTGCAGGGAGGGCCTGAGTCAGCAGTGGGTGAGCACAGGTAGGTACTGGCTGCTCTCTTGATCTGGCTTCCTACCCAGGTTGCCTAGGTTTGAGTCCCAACTATAATCCAAGGTGCCCATATTGATCATTCCACCAGGGAGATCTGCGCCTGTGGTGTACCTATCATTGTTGGAGTAAGTAAGGCTTCTAGCCAAAGAGCTTGGGGCCCAAGAAGTCAGATACTCATGGAGGCAGAAACTCAATAGGCCAGGCCTTTGTCCAATCAGAGACCCAGTGCATATGGTAGCCCTTTAGTGGAGTTTTCTAGGGAGGGACTGTGCCCAGGCATGGTAGTACTCAGGAGGGAGAGGCCAGAGGACTGCTGCCAGTCTACCTAGCAAGTTCTAGGCCAGCCAGAGCGATATAGCAATATAATGACAATGACTAGCTTGTGCATTAAGGTCAAGTTACAAGCCACAAGCTTCTCTCCAACAAACTTCTCTCTCTTCTTCATCCAACGCTGTTATCTTGTCTTCCTTCAGATGAAAAACTGATGCTCCCTCTTGCCTAACTATGACAGGAGCACCTAACGTGGCAGATGGGAATTCATCTTCCTTAGAGATCCTTGGGACAGCAGCATAAAAGGGCAGGAAAGACCAGGGCTCTGAGCGGAAGTCGGGGGTCAGGCAAGTGTAGGGAAATGAGTAGGAGATAGCTTGCCCTCTGGGAAGCCCCTCTGGAATGGGGTGGCATCTGGGGAGGAGGCCCCCAGGACTTCTGGGCAGAACAAGCACGTTTCTAGTA
Source organism: Peromyscus nudipes (assembly GCA_902168325.1). NCBI lineage: Eukaryota > Metazoa > Chordata > Mammalia > Rodentia > Cricetidae > Peromyscus > Peromyscus nudipes. The sequence continues at coordinate 41,637 of CABHPH010160933.1, forward strand.
TTAGGCAATACCAGAGAAGATGCCACATAACCTTCTGGCACAAGATGTTCCAGGAACCCAGGGACTTGGGCACCCCATGAATGGGGGCACCATTTAACCTACCCTCCCACCACGAATGCTTCTGTGACCACGGGCTCTGTTAATAATTACTCGGAGACCGCAGGTGTCCCCAGCGAAGGTCTCTAGCAATGCAAGCTGTGCTGTTACTCTAACCACCAACCAGAGGCAGCAGAAGTAAAAGCAGAGGAGGCATCCTTCAGGAGTCACCCAAAAGGATGTTGGATGGTTTGGGATCAAGCCACTGAGCAGGCCTGGGGCTTTCAGGGCCTTGGAATGGTGGTGGAGAAACAGCTGGGAAGTAGCAGCTGGGGACCCTGCTGGGTTCGATCTCCTGGGGCTATTGCACCCTGGGTAACTCAGCCACCCTCTCTGGGCCATTTCCTCTGTGAGATGCTGAATAGGAAAGTGTCTTCTATTTTTATTACAGGCTGTAATTGCCTTGTTCCTTTATTTGTTTACTCTTTATTGCCTGTACCCTCGCCTGTCATTTAAGTCTTTGAGGACAGAGGTCTTGTCGGTCACGTTTCCAACTGTCTATCCAGCTCCCCGAACAGTAGCTAGAACAAGCAGACACTTGACAGTAGATGCAGACTGGAGGGGTGGCCCTGGGGCCTCATTTCCTGATGCTTCTCTAATATGACAGGGATGACTGTGTCAGGAGGGTCCAGGATGGTGTCGGGGGAGGCGAGTGGATCCGGTCTCCACCCCCCAGGAAGTGGTCCTGCCTCTGCCGTGCTTATCAGACTCTCAGATTTTAACGAGATTCTTCTGCCCACATTCTGTAAGAAGGGCACTCAGACTGAGACCCATGAGCTTGGCTGCTATGGTGTGTGTGTGTGTGTGTGGTTTGTGTGGTGGTGTATGTGGGGGTGTGGGAGTGATGTGTGGTGTGTGTGATGTGTATGATGTGCGTATGTGTTATGTACCTATGTTCATGTGTGTGCTGGGGTATGTAGAAGCTAGAAGCCAACATTTGACATCCTCCTGATTCAATACTACATCTTTGAGAGAGGTTTCTTGTTGACATGGACCACAAAGATTCATCTAAGCTGTCTAGACTGTGAGCTCTAGGGATTCAACCTACCTCCACCTCCCCAGTGCTGGGATTAGAGACATGTGCTACTGTGCCTGGCTATTATGTAGGTGCTAAGGATCAAACCCACATCCCCAGGCTTGTTTGGCGAGTACTTTGCCTGCCTATTCCTCTCCCCAGTCCCATGACTGAAGTTATTAAGCTAGGTCTGGAGTGAGTGAAGCAGGACATTCACTGACTATAAACTTTATGACGGTGACAATTGGATTGTTGGCAACAATAGAATACCGCTTATAACTTTATTCTAGCAAACTCAGAAAGCGTTGTGGGCACCAGCTAGCTCACTGAGGTGGGTGGCGATAATTCGCTTCTCTGGCTTCTTGCTTGGGTGACTCACATCATTGCACCATTGGTTTTTTGACCTTGTCCTTCCCAAGAGGCACGTCTTCCCTCTTCTCTCCCCTACCTAGTCCCACCTCATCTCTGAAGGCTTAGTGCAGCCAGCATCAGTGGTCGCTCAGTCTTAAGAAGGGACTGAGCCTCTGCCTACAAGGCCAAGTCCACAGTTCTCTCTCCAGTGATTCATTTGGGAGGTCCCTTTTGTCCTCTTTGTCACAGCCCTCTGGGAAAGAGCTTCTGCCTTCTCTACAGGCTGTTACCATGCCTGGGGAGCAGATCTTCCCCTCAAACTCTCCTTGGGACATATGATCTCGTGACTGCAATCCCAGCACTGGGTGAATGGAAACAGGATCAGCTCTTCATGGTCAACTTCCATAGTGTTGAAAGGATCTTGGATTTTTGGGCTGCAAAAAGATTGAAACTATATTACGAGCTCATGTGTCAGTCAACGTGGGTACTGGTGTATACAGCCAAATGAAAGAAGGACAGGGTTGGCCTAGCTTGGGGACAGCCAAAGGCAGCAACTCAGACACTGAATCTTCCATCATCCTCTCTCTGGGGCGGGGGTGGGGGGTGGGGGGTCCTGCTTCTCCATGAGTCAACTTGAATCCCTGAGAGTCAGGGCCTGTGGGAGCTCCAGGTTTTCATCTGTTGTACTTCCATGCCAGAGAGAACATGTTTGGAAACTCCAGGAAAGGATGCAGTTGACTGAACTTGGGTCATCCGTTGACCCCAACCCATTGCTTAAGTCAAGAGACTTGGGACGCAGAGAGAGGATATGAGTTCCTGCTCAGAACACAGCCTGAAGCAGGCCAATAAGAGGGCTGCTGTCCTAAAAGAAGTGTGGTCTGGGAGTGACACAGGTCTTGTTGCTTAAGAATGGTGTGAGCTGTAAAAAGTCCTTCTAGGTCATGGGTGACATGGGGGGTGCATTTCATCTCCTGGCCTTTCAGCATGAAGAAAGAGAACTCTGAGAGTCAGTGTAGGCTGAAAGACCCATTCCCCTAGTGAGCAGAGCCACAGCCCTGTGGCATTCCTAGCTGATACCCTTGCTCCTTCCTGAGCAGCCAGGGTCAAGGTCTTCCTATTTGATCATTGCAGACATTACAGACTGCAGCCTGGTCCAGGACTAACTGCAGTTCCAGGGATGCTGTATTTAGCTGAGAGTACCACTGTACTCTTTATGAAAAAGGAAATTAGGTGTCTATCCCACCCCATTGCCCATCCAGCATGGCTCCTGTCCCCATCCTGTCTCTCCACTTGGCTTGGATTAGAGCTACCATGGTGGACCTAGGGATAGTGCCATCATTTTCTCCTCTAGGGACCCCAGCTCCCAACCCCAGCTCTTGACCCAGCTCTTGATCCCTTTTCTGTTTGTTGCCTTTTCTACAGCCCCAGATGACGCTGAGATGGGGTGTGTTTTTCTGTCTTGGCCCATGAACATCTGAAGAACATGGGTTAGCATTTGTCTTTAACTCATGACCCGGGCTGGGCACACAGCTGTCCTCAAGGGAATGCTTCTTGGGCAGTGTATGCAGGCCGGTGAGGTTAACAAAGCTGGGATGTGCCAGAGTCGGCTCAATGCAGCCCAGCCAGCATTCATTGGCAGGCCTTCCAGGCTGATGATGGGGCATCTTCCAGCCACACGAGTTCATGGAGGTAGTGGTCTCTCTGTTGTTATGACAGGACATCTCTTCCAACCACATGAGTCAATGGAGGTGGTGGTTCCTCTATTGTTGTGGACTGATGTGGTATTTTATCATTCGTTTATAAATCTGAAGTGTCCCTATCAGAAGGGCTGACTCTAAGAGCTGTTTGCTTTCTTTTTTTCCTTTATGTCTGACCTGTTTCTTCAATTGGATGGATGGTCAATTCCGAGAGAGCAGGAACGTGGCCTCGGTCATCTCTGCTCTGTACCTTTGACCCCTCCCCAAATCACACAGGGATGAGGGCTCATCTCTCCTCCACCTTTTCAGTTTCTTTGACTCAGGATAGTGACAACCAGGCAAAAGGAAACTTTGAGCGTGTCTCTAATTCTTGGGGGACCCAGGCAGGTTCCAACCAAACCTTCCTCCCTTCCTTTTTCTTTTTATTATCCTTTTGTCTTCCTGAGAAGGCCTCAGTATGTAGGCCAAGCTGTCCTCGGACACTCAATCCTCCTGCCTCGGCTCCCAAGTGCACACAACCACACCCAGTTCACTCCTTTCTTAGGAGCTGAAAGATTCTAGCCTGTCGGGGAATTAACCCACCTTTTCTTAGTTGTCCTCAAATGCCTTGTTATCTGTCGGCTCTGCCCTTGGACTACTCTCCCACCTCCTGTTTCCCACCATTTTCCCTCTCCTCAGAGGCTCCCCCCATGACAAGGAGTTCCTTCCAGCTGAGACCTCAGCAAGGCAGGGCCTTGTGTTTTCTTCACCTGCTCAGATTTCCTCATCAAAGCGTGCTTAGTCTCTCCCTGAAAATACATTTCTCTGATTAAGAGTCAAGAAGTTTCTCTTGGCATTATTTATCACCCCCCCCCCCCCCCCCCCCCCCCCCCCCCCCCCCCCAAACCAGCCCCATTCCTTGGCTCTGAAATCTATTTGCAGTTTTCTCCACCACTTCTCCCCTCCCCCCGGGAGATTCAAGTTTTCAAGAGAGGATGTTTAAGAGGGAAAAGGCAAGAAAAATGCACTGTAACAGCACTTTTCCTTTTAAATTTTCGTCCTGCAATCTGGGGGAGTCGGGGGTGGCGAGTCTTCAAGCGCACCATCAATTTGCAGTTAATTGGTTTAGAATTCATTAACCACATTTTCCTGCCTGCCGCTGCCTTGTCTTTGGAACGGTGCTTGAGTTTTCCGATTCTTTGAGTTGCCAAACTAATAATTCACCTACTTTATTTCCTGACTCGCAGTTAGTTTGTTTTAGTCTAAATAATGCATATTCAGCTTCATTAGCATATATTTGGATCATTTCCGACTTGAATGTATTCAATCCCATCAATTTACCATTAGTGAGATCATCCAGGAGGGAAGTTTCCAGATCTTTAATGCTTGTGTCAGTCATTCCCATCTTTCCTGGGTATGGGGGAAGGGCAAGGGGGAGGCGGTGAGGAGGGGAGCTTGTTTTCCCTAGACATAGAGAAGGTACAGGGACCCCAGTACTCCAGTCTCAGAAGAGCCCTCCTCCGCCTGAGTGGAGCAGACCTATGTGAATGCTGAGGCTGGGGTTTCCAGAGACTGATGATTGCACAGAGAGGCTGGGCGGTCAGGAGCTGTGTAGCGGCAGTGGTGATCTTCTCACTGGGCCCGGGCACCCAGCATTGCATTTGTAGGGGCTTTAGACATTCTGACTGAGATTAAAAACACGTTCCCTTAGAGAAACATGTACCCTGGCTGTGCACGGTGCCAGATATCCAGTGGCGACCAAAGTGTCGATGAGGTTGTACACGTGGAACGCACCAAGAAAACTGAGAACGTTTAGCAAAATAAATGCCCGTAATAAAATTCAAATCAAGTCATTAGTAACCTTCATGCACCTTTCTGTCTTACCTTTGAATGATGGACAGTGGAGAGGAAGAGACGGAAGGAGTTAAGAGAGCCTAATCACTCCACATACAATGGGGAATTACAGACATAAAAGGGAAGGTCCCAGATTGGAGGAGAAGGCTGCCTCTGAGCTTGGGACTCTGGGGAAAGAGGGAGATGGCAGAGGAATTTAGGGTGCTTTTGCTGGGGGATGTGTACAGACCCACCGCACCATCTTCGCCTGTTGAGTATCTGCGTCTTCCTTTGGGAGGGAGAGTCGGGTGAGGCCGAATCAAGGTGGCTCCGGGAGAGATCTGTCACCTTCATATCTTCCGAATATAATTACAATTTGTACTAAGTGTGATGGAGGAAAAGAACAAGGGCTGGGAGGTCAGGGAAAGCCGAGCTGAAGATGTGACATTCATGAAGGTGAGAGAGAGTCCAGAAGAATGAGTAGGACGTCCCAGCCACAAGCCCAACCCTGTGGGATTCCTGAGTTGGGGAAAAGCCCATCTTCTTCAAGGTGTCCTGGGAAGAAAGAAGCTGTGGGTTTGGCATCTGAATGAAAGTGAGATTCAGAGACATGTGTAGGTAACCAGGAAAAGAGAGCCTCATCACTGAAATCTGCCAGCAGGCAAGTGGGGTGAGCAGAGAGGCCTTGAGATATCAGCATGGACTGTGTGCCAGGGAAGGGCACAGAGACCCCGGGCAGCTGCAGAGGTTACTCAGGGGCAATCATACAGACTTTTGCCCAGAAAGTCCAGGATGTGAGAACCTTGCTTTCCCACTACCCTACGGCACTGATGCTGCCAGGTCCCCCGGCAGAACTGCTGTCCCCACTCATCCATGCACTCACAGATAGAGGTTCTGAGACAAGAGAGCGGGGGAGGGAGGGGCTCTGGGAGCAACAGTCCTCAGGTCATGGCTGGTGAGGCATGTATCCCTGTAAGTATGGTCCAGTGGACTCCGCATATTCAGATGAATGATCTCTCATTCTGTGAGGGGGTGGGACATGAAGATGGGTCATAGGAAGGAGAAGCTCCTTGGAGAAGCAGAATTATACAGGGAGGGTTGAAGTACCCCCCGACTTCCTGAACACTGAAGACCATTCCCTCTCATCAATGGAAGACACAAGCCCTTTTCACATGTAACCTCTCTATCACCATCTCAAGCTAGAAGTTCTAACATTCAGGTACACACACCTTCATGTAGAACTCACAGCTGCCCCCAAGGAATGTTGGGGAAAAGCATGTGAGGCACATGAGTGCCTCAAGTCAGCCAAAGTAGCTAGACATATTGTACTGTACCTCTGATTTCAGTACAGACACCCAGTTACCATGAGTGATTAATAGGCCTGCAGATAAACCGTGAAAAACAAATAAAAATAAAGGAACTCACAAGCAGGGCAGAAGTTGTGTGTGTGCGTGCGTGTGTGTGTGTGTGTGTGTGTGTGTGTG
>CABHPH010160934.1:18718-40896 GCA_902168325.1 Peromyscus nudipes
GAGAGAAGTGGGACTGGTGTGGGCTATGAGACCTCAAAGCCCACCCTCAGTGATATACCTCCTCCAACAAGGCCACACCTTTTAATCCTTCCCAAATAGTTCCACCAACTGGGGACCAAGCCTTCAAATCTATGTGCCTATGTGGGAGCCATTCTTACTCAAACCGTCATTCCTCCCTAAGTGTGGTCCATACCATTCCATGGTTGAGGGTCAGAGACTAAAATAAAAAGCAAACTGAGTGCCAGCCTTCATCTGTGTCTACTTCCCAACTGTGCATAGAATGTAACCAGCTGCCTTCAGCTCCAGCCTTGGAACTGTCCAACTCCTCAAACTATGAACCCAAACACCCACTTTTCCCTTAAGGTGCTTTTGTCAAGAATTTTGCACACCAGTGTGGAAAGTCCCTTTAGGTCCAAGATGCTGGCTGAGGTTTTCAATACAGTGGAACCAACCTGAGGGGATGGTGGCTGACTACTTATCATTGCGCCAGGTCTTCAAGCTGACCATCGTACCTGGGGCTGAGGGCTCCAGACCTGTTTAACTTGCTGTGAGAGTCACAACTGTTCCTCCAGCTCTGTGTTGTCAGTGATTTCAAGTTCACCAACATAAGCGTGCTTCCTCAGCACAGTTAGAAACTCTCTGGTTTCTGACTTTGGAGCAAGGCTAGCAAAGACCCCGAGCTCACCTCTCTTTTCAGCTTATGAACACCCCTGAGATCATCAGCTAGGACATTCACGTGCACTGTGATGTAACACAGAGTACTGGTTCTTGACTTAATAGATGAGACTGATTCCAAACTAATTTCAGTGTTGGGGATTAGACATGAAAAACAAGATTTAGTACCAGTATTTCATTTCAAACCCCTGATGTATCAGAAAGAAAAGGTTTTGTTTTGTTTTGTTTTGTTTTAACAAATGTGTTTGTTAGAATGAGAATGGCTATTGGTGAAATTATTAAGGCCACTCCACGTAGTTAAAAGGGAGATTTATTTTGTGGGGTAACTTACAAGTGAATAGATAGTTTACAGAGTCTGGGAAAGGCATAGCGCAGTCTGGCAGTGTTCTCTGGAGAACTCTGCTCGGTCTGCCTCCAGCGTCCAGGGTCCAGGAACCAAGAGAGCCGGCGCATCCGGATCTCGGGTCTTCAGGGTCCTCTCTTGGCCCTGCCTTGTAGGCGTGACAGTTACTGAAGCCTCAGTGGGGGTTGGAACTTCCAGATCAAAGCTGGAATGGCTACCCACTACAAATGGCACTGAAGGTTCATGTGCTTGAATAATTAGTCCCAGTTGGTGGAACTGTTTGGGAAGGATTAGGAGGTGTGGCCTTGTTGGAAGAGGTGTACCATTCCCAATGTACTCTCTGCTTCTTGATTGTAGTTCTGGATAGGGGCTCTCAGCTGCTTCTGCTACCATGCCAGTTACCACACTCCACCACTGTGAACTCTAGCCCTCTGAAGCCATGAGCCAAAGGAAATGCTTTCTTTTATAAGTTGACTTGGTCATGGTGTTTTATCATAGCAACAGAAAAGAAACAAATACAACAGAGATATAACATACTCATTTCTTGAATATTAATTTCATTCTTTGTAACTGTTGTTTATACCAGCATCTCTTAATTCCATCTATATTTTGCTGTAACAGATCACCACAAACTGGCTAGTTTATAATGAACAGAAATATGGAGGCTGGGAAGTTCAAGATTAAGGGGTTTCTTTGTGTGTCATTTCATGGTGGAAAGGTAAAGAGAGGGTAATAAAGAGTGTAAGAGGGGACCCAGCCTGTCCTTTCATAAAGAACACACTTCTGAGAAGTGACATCAATTTATTCATGGGATGACACCTCTTATTACCCCTCACCATACTGCCACCTTGTTAATGTTCCAATTTCCAGCTCATGAACTTCAGAGGATACGGTGGTCCTCACGGTCTATCTTTACGTACATTTTCTCAAACTTTTCTCTCCAGTTTTTCCTAGTTCTGGACCTCACTACTCTCTCTCTCAGCTCTCAGGTCCAGTGTTCTCTCCCTCTGGATCCCAGTCCCTGGGTAAGGATGTATGCAGGTGTATCAGTTACAAGGATGCATGGGAGTGGATCAGTTACTTCTCTGTTGCTGTGGTAAAATACTATAACCAAAAGCAACTATGGAAGTTTATTTGAGCTTATAGTTCCAGAGGGTTAAGAGCCTGTTATGGTAGGGAAGCCTGGCAGCAAACAGTAGAGATGGTGGCTGGAGCAGGAAGCTGAGAGATCACATCTCAAACTGCAAGTAGAGAGAGCCAACTAGAAGTGGTGTGAGTCTTTAAACTCTCAAAGCCCATCTCAAAGCCCACCTCTAATGACAGTTCTACCAACTAGGGGCCAAGTATTCACATGGAGACTATGGCAGGCAGTGTATCTCATTCAAACCATGGAATCCTTTAGGAAATATTAGTGGACATAATCTCAACACATTTCCAAGCACTGAAGGACACATATGAGTACCATAATGCAAATCATGAGATGTGAGACCCATTTTGAAGAAGCCACCCTTGTAGGTGTATCCAACCGTCATATTAAAGAAGAAAAGAAGCCAAGGTAAAGAGAAAAGCCCAAGAGGTCAGAGCTAAGAGCCTTACCTGCTTGCCGCTGGCTAGCCTCTCCGCCAAAACGACCTCTCTGAGAAAAAGGGAGGTATTTCCTGTGCGTTCATCTTTAAATAGAATTCTGTTCTGCCTTCTCATTGGTCGTAAACCCAACCACCTGACTGCCTCATCACTGCTTGTTTGTACAGACCTCCAGACACACATTGGAGCCTGTGTCTCCAATACTAGCTGTATCCTTGAACACACAGAGATCTATCTAGCTCTGCCTGCCGAGTTCCAGATTAAAGGTGTACGCTACCACGCCAGACTCTGGCTATGGTTTGTTAATAGCTCTGACCCCTAGGCAACTTTATTTATTAACATATAACATTTTGGTACAAAAGAAAATATCACCATACACCCTTCTCTTTTGCATTGATGAGTCATGCATGTCACAGGTTTGAGAAATTACACAGTTGAACCAATGCTAAATATGGAGTCAAATGACCTCATTCTGAGAAACTACACGTGTGAAGGAATGGGACTCACCTGAAAAGCGAATGGTTTTAAATACTTGGGATTAAAACAAATCTCCTTTTTTGTTTGTTTGTTTGGTTGCAGGAAGATAAGGCTCAAACCAGTTGCCAAGGCATGCACATAATGTACTTCCTTATGAGCCAACCTGGAGTTTGTCTGAGCACCTAGCAACAGGCACTGTCAGAGGTCCTGATCATGCTCAGCCAATGAGGGGCAACCATGTAATATCACCAGATTGGGATGTAGTCTGGGTGCTGGGAGGAGGGTATACAAGGCTCTCCCCATTACTGAATAAACGAGTCTGCTGTTTGCCTTTCACCTGACTCCCGGTGTCTGTGTTGTTGATGCTGTGCCTTCTCACCCCTCCCCCTAGGGAGCCATTAGGACCCAGCAACAGTTGGTTGTTTTGTTCTGTTTGAGGCAAGCTCTTGAAGTTTAGCCCAAAATGATCTGGTACTTACCACAGCTCAGTGTGACCATGAACTCAATCCACCTGCTCGGTCTCTAGAGAGCTGGGAGTACAGCCACAGTACCTGGCTGCCTTGGAATCTCTTGTTGGCTATTTTGCTGTGGGATGTTCTGTATAGCAAATGTGTTGCTAATAAAACACTGATTGGCCAGTGGCTAGGCAGGAAGTATAGGCGGGACTAACAGAGAGAATAAAAAGAGCAGGAAGGTGGAAGGAGACGCTGCCAGACGCTGCCAGCCACCGTCAGGACAAGCAGCATGTAAAGATGCCGGTAAGCCACGAGCCATGTGGCAAGGTATAGATTTATAGAAATGGATTAATTTAAGATATAAGAAAAGTTAGCAAGAAGCCTGCCACGGCCATACAATTTGTAAGCAATATAAGTCTCTGTGTTTACTTGGTTGGGTCTGAGCAGCTGTGGGACTGGCAGGTGAAAGAGATTTATCCTGACCGTGGGCCAGGCAGGAAAACTCTAGCAACACTATTTATCTATTCTCTGGATGCCATTTATGTTGTCTCCTTTTCTATTCCAAACAGTGTGGCTATGATTGTCTTGCTCAGATTACTTGGTGCATATGGGCAAGCATTCCTCTAGAAAGAGATTGATGAGTATAGGGGATGTGCATCTTTTGATTTATTGGACAGTATCAAAATTATTCTCCAAATAACCATACAAATTTAAACAGTTTACTTTTAATTACGTATGTGTGTATGCACATGGGTGCAGGTGCCTATGGAGGCCAGAAAAGAACATCAGATCCCCTGAAGCTGGGGTTATAGGCAGTGTGACCTGCCTAATGGGATAACCCAATTTGGGTCCTCTCCAAGAACAGTGTGGTAGTTTGAATAAGAATGGCCCCCATGGGCTCATAGATTTGAATGCTTAGTCACCAGGGAGTGGCATTAATTTGAAAGGATTAGGAGGTGTGGCCTTTTGAGAGTAGGTGTGGCATTGTTGGAGGAAGTGTGTCACTGGGGGTGGGCTTTGAGGTTTCAGATGCTCAAGCCAGGCCCAGTGTCTCTCTTCCAGCTGCCTACAGATCCTGATGTAGAACTCTCAGCTACTTCTCCAGCATCATGTCTGCCTGCATGCTGCCATGCTTCCCACAATGGACTAAACCTCTACACTGTAAGTGAGCCACCCCAAATTAAATGTTTTCCTTTATAAATTACCATGGTCATGGTGTCTCTTTACAGCAATAGAACAGTGACTGAGACAAGCAGTAAGAGCTTGTAACTGCTGAGCCATCTCTCTAGCCCCAGACCACACCAATTTTTTACTTCCACTGGCAGTGAATGATATTTCCTATATTTCTATCCTTTGTCAGTACTTGGTATCATCAGATTTTTAAAATTTATGCCAATCTGATGAGTGCAAAATGTTCTCCTTTGAAGATAAAATTTGCATTTTTCAAATTACTATTGAGGTTGAGCGTTGTTCATATGTTAATGCTCATTTGCATTTCTCTAAGGGGGAATGCTTCCCATACCATCCTCCGATTCTACTCATGGCTTCTGCGCCTCTGTCTCACTAGCTTGTCGGCGTTCTTTATATACTCCACATCGTTCAGAAAGTTCTCCCAGGTGTGCTTCATATACACGTTTTTAAAACCATTTTTAAATTTTATTTTGTGTGTGTGTGTGTGTGTGTGTGTGTGTGTGTGTGTGTAAGTGCACCAGAGTGAGTGTGTCACAGTACATTCATATGGAGGTCAGAGGCTAACTTGTGGGAGTCATTTCTCTTTTTCCACTAAGTAGGTCCCAGGAATTCAAACTCAGATTCTTAGGCTTGGTAGACATGGTAGATGCCTTTTCCACCTGAGCCATCTTGCCAGCCCCTGCCTACCCTTCTTGTTTTTCTGTGGATTTTTGCTGCTGTTGTTTATTTTTGTGTTATTTTTAGAGACAGGGTCTCACTATGTAGCTCTGGCTGACCAAGAACTGCTATGTAGACCAGGTTGGAGGCAAACTCACAGAGATCTGCCTGCCTTCGCCTCTTGAGTCATGAGATTAAAAGCATGTGCTACCATGCCTGTCTACCATTCCATATCTACACTTTTGATAGTGATTTTTTTTTTTTGGTTTTTCAAGACAGGGTTTCTCTGTGTAGCTTTGCGCCTTTCCTGGAACTAACTTGGTAGCCCAGGCTGGCCTCGAACTCACAGAGATCCGCCTGCCTCTGCCTCCCGAGTGCTGGGATTAAAGGCGTGCGCCACCACCACCCGGCAGTGATTTTTTTAAATCATTTTAAAAAATGATTAGTGTTTTCTCTTGTGTGGTGTGTGCTACTTATGTATTTGAGAGATACTGTCATTCACGGAGGTCACATAAATGTTACAAATATATTAGCCTACAGTTCCTTCAAAATGTTTTTTAAATGTCCCTTCACAGGTAGGTGTTTCATCTAAGAGAGGCCTGTTTTCACAAGTCAGGGAAGGTGGGTGTCTAATAATGCTTATGTATGAACACACTTGCTGAAGTCTCTGGAAACTTCAGGAACATCTCATATGTGGGCTTCCTTCCTCTGATCCCTTGCTTCCTTTTGGCTTCTGTTGATGGTGTTTGACTCTCTGTACCTTTTATGTGACAAGGTACCCTAAGAGCCCCGCCTCTTGTTTTTGTCTGTCTAGACGCTCATAATATCATCCCTGTAGATGACCTCATTCAAGTCCACGGCTGCACGCAGCACCTGCATGCGGCACTTGCCATGTTCAAGGCTTCACCCTGTTGTTCCTGTCATCTCACAGCTTGCTCTTTCCCATTTCTCAGGCCTCTGACCAAACGCACCTCCTGGGTGAGGTCTCCTCTAACCTCACTATGTAAACAGGACCATTCCTTTCTGTCACTCCCTTTGCTTCATTTCACATCAAAGTTTCAAATGTTACCTCCTGGCCTTTCTAGGGGGCTGGACAGATAGCTCAGGGTGAAGATCACTGACTACTCATACAGAGGACTGGGGTTCAATTCCCAGCACCCACATGGAGGCTCACAACAACCTGTAACTCCAGTTCCAGGGGATCCAACACACACACACACACACACACACACACACACACACACACACACAATTTTAAAACTCATCTTTAAAAGAAATATACTACCTTCCAAATATCATAATATATGCTTTATGGACTTTGAATTGCCTGCTGATGAATCTAAATGTCTAAGAGCAGTACCTGGTGTACTCTATAAGCTCATTAAATGTTTGTAATAAAAGAAGCAATGATAACGATTTAGTGAAATGCTTCATCACTCATGGGGCCTTTTTATAGTTATATTCCTCTTAGCACCAATTTAATCTGCAGAGGCATGAACTTGCCTACATCTATAAGTATCATAGAGCAATAATATCTCCTTCGGAGGCCTCTTAAAAACCGTGACTCGGGCTTGCTAAATTTATTCCCAGTTCTATGCATTATTGGATATGTGACTGCCATCTGGAGAGACCGAATTATAACGGCTCCAGAAGAACTTTACACTATATCATTTATCTGCCAATCAATATTTTTACATAAAAGGAACGTAGGTTCTAACAAAGTGACAGACATTTCCAACTAATGCATGCACAAAGGCATGTAAACGCTGGAGTCTTGAGAAATCCCAGACTATGGAGACGAGCAATTGCAGTTGTTTTCCCATAAAAACGCATGCCCTTGGGGACACATAGATCTTGATGATTCCATAGACATTTCTGCTTGGAGCAAAATACTATACAACATTACTCACAGCTGTCAGCAGTGAGCTTGAAGAATCACAGCCCTCACTGACACACGAGGTAATAGGCCAGACATGGCTTTGCTCCTGGCTGCTCCAGGAGATACTAAAGGGACAATACCCAGATGGCTATCCACCTTACTTTATTTCTAAGCCAGCAAAATCTATGCAGCGAGGTTGATGAAAGCACACATGGTAAGTGTGAGCTGCCTAAGAAATTCATCACTCACGGCGTCTTCTGAGGGTGCTTGAGTTTCATGCGTGAGAATTCAATCACTTGTGTTCGGATGGCCGCCTTGCACTTTGACTCACTCCATATGCAAGCAGAATGAAACTGTGCACGTCTCTCCCTGAGGACGTGAGACAAGAACTTGAGAGGTGAGATTTGTAGTCCTCTGGGAGGTTTGTAGGCTGGTAATGTTATGGGAAGTTCTGGTGCTGGTGCTGAGGCTCTTCTGTGTGCTGATAGTTCTCAATCTCAAAGCACACATTGAAGACACGATGGGAAGGATTCGGGGTACTTTTCAAGGCGTGGTGAAGCACAAATCCCGGTAGGAGGGCTACAGAGGCGTGGATCTGCTCCCCTTTGTGAATAGCAGAGCAACCAGCATCTCCCTCGGAAGACTCTTAATCTTTTTTTTTAACCGTAAACCCATGAGTTAGAGTGTAACTGTCTCCCAAAGAGACTGAACTGTAACAAACCATTAAGATAGAGATCTGTAGAGGATAATGCCTCTTATCCAACACAGCTTGCTGTTTTGCTCACAGCCAAAACCTCTGGATCAATTGTAAACCGGGGGATCTGATCCCATGGAGGAAGAGAGTAGCTCCAACATTAGATAAACACAAGAGGAACAGTTGTTTCTAGTGTGCTAGGGACTTGGGGCTCAGAGACAGGGTAGGGGTCACCTATAATGTGATGCGCATCATCATTAGACTCTAAGCCAGTGGTTCTCAATCTGTGAGTCATGATCCCTTTGAGGGGGGTCAAAAGACTCTTTAACAGAGGTTGCCTAAGACCATCAGAAAACACAGATGTTTACATTATAACTCATAGCAGTAGCAAAATTACAGTTATGAAGTAGCAAGGAAAATAATTTTACAGTTGGGGTTCACCACAACATGAGGCACTACATTAAAGGGCTGTAGCATTAGGAAGGGTGAGAACCACTGCTCTCACACGTGTGGCACGGATTTGTCAGAAGTGTACTGCCTAGCATGTAATATTCAGATCTTGTGGTTTTAACCACAGAGTCATAGTGCACTGTGGGTTGGTGAGAATAGTATTGATTAGCTTTTGTCTTAGTGTTCTATCGCTGCAAAGAGACACCTTGATCAAGGCAACTCTTATGAAAGAAAGCATTCAACTGGGGAGAGAGAGAGAGAGAGAGAGAGAGGAGAGAGAGGGAAATGCCGGGCCCAGCATGTGCTTTTGAAACTTCAAAGCCCACCCCCAGTGACACACTTCCTCCAACAAGGCCACACCTCCTAATCCCTGAAATCCTTTCCTTTCAAACAGTCCATCTCTGGTGAGCAGGCGTTCACACACACACTCCTAGCCTATGGGGGCCATCCTCACTCTGAGCCACCACAGCTTCCCATTGCTTTGTTCTGGCTCGTGGTTTCAGGGGGGTTAGTGGGCAGTCACATGATATCATATACTAGGGCAGAGTGTCATAGTGGCAGGAATATTTGGCAGAGAGCTTCCTTACATGTTTTGAATTCTAAATCAGACAGCAGAGAACAGATCAAGAATCAGGGACAAAATACCCCCTGTGGTGGCTTGAATGAGAGGCCCCCATAGGCTCATGTGTTTGAATACTTGGTCCCCGGTTGATGGAACTGTTTGGGAAGGATTAGGAGGTGTGGCCTTGTTGGAGAGCATGTGTCTTTGGGGGATGAGCTCTAAGCCCACTCCATTCCCAGTTAGTTCTCTCTCTCTCTCTCTCTCTCTCTCTCTCTCTCTCTCTCTCTCTCTCATACTTGTGGATCAGATATGTAGGGAATACTTGTTCAACTACGTAAAGATGTGTTGCATTTGTTTGATTATGTAAAGATGTGTTGCCATTTTGCCTTGCCTGCCTAAGGCACCTAATTGGCCTAATAAAAAGCTGAATGGCCAATAGTGAGGGAAGAGGTACAGGCAAGACTTGTGGGCAGGGAAAGTAAGCAGGAAGAGGAATTTAGGCTAAAGGAAGAAAGAAAAAGAGACACCAGGGAGACTCCGCAGGCCAGACACACAGGCATGATGAAGGAAGCAGAGAAGCAGGACGTACAAATGAAAGAAAGGTTAGAAAGCCCCAAGGTAAAACATAGATGAATAGGAACAAGTTAAATTAAATTTAAGACCTAGTAGGACAAGCATAAGCTAAAGGCCAAACTTTCATAATTAATAATAAGTCTCTGTGTCCTTATTTTTGGGAGCTGTTTGGCAGCCCAAAGAAAATGCCAACTATACAGATGTAAGCCCTCAGCTGCTGCTCCAGCACCATGCCTGCCTTTTACCAAGCTCCCCGCCATGATGGTCATGGTCTCTACTGCTCTCTGTAACTGTGAGCCCTAAATTAAATGTTTTCTTTTCTAAATGTCCTTGGTTCTGATACTTTGTCACAGCATTTAAAAGTAACTAAGACACCCCTGCACACAAGGATCTACCCCCATCAACCTACTTCCTTTAACTAAGTCCCAACTCTAAAATTGCATTAAATTCTCACAGCAGTGTCACCAACGTGACCAAGCACAACACCTGAGATTGGGAGGGATATTTCACACTCAAACCATGAGAAGAATCAAGAGGTTCTGCTCACAATGTCATTCAAGGACCCAGACTTCTATCGGGTGGTCCTCCCAGACAGACAATGGTATGGTTTGAGTTCAAAATGTCCCCCCACAGGTTCATAGTTTGCATCCTTACTCCTGGGTGATGGCATTGCTTTGGGACCTAAGTGACAGAAGTTAGTTCTTGAAGGTTGTAGCCCAATCCCCAGTTCTGGCTTCTCTCTCTCTCTCTCTCTCTCTCTCTCTCTCTGCTTTCTGGGTAGTGGTGATATAAGGAGCATTCACAATGCACCCTGTGTCTAAGAACTCTACTGTTGTCCCCACTGTGGAGGACTGACTCCTCTGAACCCCTGAGCTGAAATAATCCCTTCCTCCCTCAGTGGTTTCTGTTGGTGTGTTTGGTCACAGTAACACAAAAGCAACTAAACAGAGGTCCCAGCATCCTTGGAGGATTTGGGGTACCCAAACAGCAAGATGTGGAAAGGAAAACATCAGGTCTAGAGGCGCCACACATCACTCTTCTCCTCACTCCCCTGGCCAAGGCAAACAGAAGAGGCTGAGGAAGTACAGTCTGTGTGTGTGTGTGTGTGTGTGTGTGTGTGTGTGTGTGTGTAAAGTGTATATTCACATTCATGTACACAGAAAGGTCACACGTTAATCTTGGGTGTCGTTCCTCATTGTTTGCCTTGCTTTTTTTTTTTTTAGAAAAGTTCTCTCTCTGGCTAGGAAAAGTCCCAGAGATGTGAGAATTAAAGGTGAGTACCACAAACTGTTTAATGTGGGTTTTAGAGATCAAATTTGTTCTCACTGGTGTCTGCTCTCCTGGATCCTTTCTACTTTCCCTGAAAGTGCCACTCAGATCTCCAAACTCCCAGTGCGTCCCGCTGGGACCCGTATGTTTGGGCTCTGGAAAGCTAGATGCTGAGGCTCATATCTTGTCCCCATCACTCACTAACCATAAAACTGAGCAGGCGACAGTCTTTCCATGTCTGACTGCTCATGCCATATAACATCATTAATGGTAGTATCTCCTGCAAGGACTTTGAAAATAATAATTATGTAAGTAAACATTTCTAAATGCTGAGAGAAGTACTTGGTACAATTGTAAGTAATATGTAGGTCTGTGCAAAATAAAATCCTATCTGTGGGACTGGAGACATGGCTTGGTAGTTAAGAGTGTGTATTGCTCTTGCGGAGAAACCAGGTTCAGTTTCCAACACCCACATCAGGTGGCTCACACTTCCTGTAACTTCAGTCCCAGGGGATCTGATGCCCTTTGGCGTTTTGTGGAACCTGCACACATGTGGTGCACACAAACTAACATGGGTACACTTATACATACATAAAATAAACAAATCTTTTAAAAATGTCTAAAATGGCTATCTGTGACTACATTTAACCCAAGTTCAAGGCATTCAAATACATAATATTTTTGAAAGAGGATAACACTGTTTTTCAAGCTCCCTACACCTTATATAATCATCAATATGACTAATAGTGGCAAGATACTTAAAAATGATACTGAGATGGAAAAGCATATTGAACTTTGGGTGTGAAGGGCTAGTTCTGGCCTGTGGCAAGTAACACTCATTATCACTGCAATGAGAATCAGACATTGTCCCATACATAAGGCAACCCCTTTATTTTAGTGCACTGTAAGCAAAATGTTGAGAGACCAAGCTTCTCAAAACTGATTCTGGTCAAGTTCTTTCAGACACAAACACCTTCAAGGGCTCTTTGCAAACTTTTCTGAGCCTGACCACAGCCAGTCCAGGGGACCCTCTCCAAGCTGCCATGTTTCCATTCATCCGCAGACAAAGCACACAGTATGACTCCTGCGCTCAGCTGCCTCTCTGAGTCTGAGTTCCTCTTCTCTGTCTGGCCCATAGCTCACCTCCTCTCATAATTTCCAGCTGAAATTCCATCTCTTCTTCAAGGTCCAGAATAAATATCTCTTTGTATATGAAGTTTTCCCTGATTCCCTGATCTATCTGAATATCCAGAACATCTGGTCTACCCTGCTGCATGGAGCATTTGGTCATTTATCTGTCTCTTCCCCTCCTTGGAATCGACATTTCTCTCCCTTATGTGTTTCTGTGATGGTTAAGTCAGAAGGAATAGAACAAGGGCTTCCCAGACAGCTGATAAAACATTGCTTCAGGACATGTCTCTGAGGATATTTCCAGAAGACTTAATTATCCTTTGAAGAGGATGACTTGAGTAAGGCAGATGGTTTTCACTCCCACTGCCCTTTTGTCCACTGTAGACTGTCAAGAGATTGAACGATACCTCCTCCTCATCTCCTGAGCAAGATAACTTGACCTAGCAAAAGTATGCTATTCTTTGCAATTATGACTTGTAATGGAGTTAATTGGCAAAACCAACATTTGCTGTGGTTTGGGTATATCCCCAAAGTTTAATATTGGAAACTTCCATAGTTTGGGGAGTGGGGTATAGAGATACAGAACTGGGTTACCTGGACAGAGCTCTCATGAGTGGATTAATGTTCCTGGGGTGGGTTCCTTATCTCAAGAATTGGTCATTATGGGGAAGGGATTGGATTTGCCTCTACTGGATGTGCCTCCCCATGGGAGGCCTTGCCTCCTTGTGGGGGGGGGGGGGGGGGGGGAGGGGGGGGGGGGGGGAGACTGGGGGACCCAGAGGAGGGAAGAGGGGGCTCTTTGATTGGTGTGTAAAATTAATGAAAAAAATTTTCTTAATAAAAAAAGAAGAAAAAACAAAACAACATAAAAAAATTGGTCATTATAGAGCAGGTCAGTTCCTCGTCCTTTTCTCACTTACAACAACTCACTGGCCCTTCTGCCCTTCTGTGATATTATGATACCGTACAAAGACTCTCAGAAGCCAAGCAGATAACAGCATCAAACAGATAACAAACCCATGGACTACCCAGCCCCAGGTCCAGGAGCCAAAAGAAACCTGTCTCCTTTAGAAAGTATGCAGTAACTGAGTGGACAAATCGGCCATGTTCCCACCAGCTTGTAGTAGTAACGCTATGGTCAACCAGATGTCTTTTGGCCTCCAAATTTCTTTTTTGTTAGGGTGGGACCACTCACATTTATTTTCTCTTGAATGGCTTTCTTTCCTCCTTGTCCATGTGGAGTTGCTTATAAGGGTTTTATTTAAAGATAAAAAAGGCCAACTTGAAGCTCAGTATCTACACAGGGTTACTTGGGAGATTTTTCTTAGATCTTCACTTGATGGTTTTACCTCCACCAAAACAGGTAATGTGAATGCTCCCATTCCAGGGTCCCACTGAACTGAGACCTACCTGGTATGAGATTTAGGCTTCCTGTCAGTACACAGTACACTCTTCTGGCCTCCTGGCCTCAGGGACACTATTTAGAAAGCCTGCAAAGTACCACAACTAAACCATCTGCGCTCTGAATAATGACACTGTCCTTTCCTCCAGTTTCAGTGCTGTGATAGAGTCCCAGGTGAAATAAAGGGAGGAGGGTGTGACTACTCCTAAAGAGTGGAGAAGATTTTTACTGTGGATGTTAATCCTACCGGTCAAGAATAAGACCATTATCACCATTACCAAATTTAAAGCCAAATTTGAAACAGGCTTTAATTAAATACTGGCCAGGTGGATGGGCTCTGGCTAGCTCCATACGCAGGTTTCTGGGAAACCGCCCCAAATCAAGTTTTGCAAGGGCTTAAGAAGGAAAACTCATAATTCATTGGATTTCCCATCAGATCCAATCAGAGGCAAGCATATATTCTGACATATTTCCTGCCTGTGAACTTCCCGCCCACATGTGATCAAGCACATTTGGTGCAGATGGGTCAAATAAGCTTGTTTAGGGGAGTGAAAACATGTGGCTTATTATGGCCCATAAACAATAACCTCCAGCATTTCAGGAACTATCTGTCCTTGGGCAAGGGGCTTGGAGATGAGAGACATTTTTGTTTCATGGCTCTCTAAGGCATGGTAATTAAAACTTAAAATGTAACTTTGGCTTTCACAGTAGATATAAGGGAGAAATTAGGCAGAGGGAAGAGTCCAGGCTGAACATGGCCAGAAGACTATACCAGACCATGAGAGGAGAGAGGGGGAGGAAGAGCAAGAGAGGAACTGCCAACCAAGAGGCAGCCAGGGCCAAGAGGCCAAGAGACTGGAGTAGCCAAAATGGTTGTTATATAGGGACCACGTTGGGGTAAGGGAAGCTGAAGCCCCTGGGAGGGAGAGGTTAAGGGTTGGGGGGGCAGGATGAGACATGCTGGGAGGAGCCACAGGTACTGAGTGATGCTGGGAGAGCTGGCCAGCAGCCATGTCAATATGTTAATAGGCACCTCATTTAGCCATTTGTTTCAGATTCCTGAGACCTAAGACTGGGAATGTTCACTATTTTGTTGTAGGTGGTGGTGGTTATAGGTTCACTCATTAGGAAGGAAGAGGACAGATAGGCTTGCTATTTAGGGAGAAGTTCAGTGTGTGGAATATTACTTTAAGATATGTTACATTTGTTTATGTTGTGGAATATTTGTTTAATGATGCAAAGATGTGTTGTATTCTTTTATGCTGTATTTGCTTAACTCTGTGAAGCTGTGTTACTTTGCCTGTTTAAAACCCCCTGATGATTTATTAAAGAGCTGAATGGCCAATAGCAAGGCAGGAGAAAGGATAGGCAGGGCTGGTAGGCAGAGAGAATATATCCAAGGAGAAATCAGGAAGAAGCAAGAGAGATCAAGGAGCAAGAGAGCAAGGAGAGGAGGACACTAGGGACCAGCCACACAGCCACACAGCCAGCTACACACACACACACACACACACACACACACAGAGAGAGAGAGAGAGAGAGAGAGAGAGAGAGAGAGAGAGAGAGAAAGAGTGAAAGTAATATATACAGAAGCAAGAAGAGGAAAAAGCCCAGAGGCAAAAAGTAGATAGAATAATTTAAAGTTAAGAAAAGCTGGGTAGAAACAAGCCAAGCTAAGGCCAGGCATTTATAAGTAAGAAAAAGTCTGTGTGTGATTATTTGGGAGGTGAGTGTCAGGCCCCACAAAGAGCAAAAGAGCAAAGAGTAAAAACAACCAACTACAATTCAGGACTTGTGAAGTGAAACTCTGGGGTATTTCCTGAGTGCCTGGTCACACCATGAGTAGACAGAGACATTCTTCACTATTGGGGTTGGAGAATAACAGAAAGAACCTGGGTGTAGAAGGGAGATGCTGGGTGAGTTTAAGGTTGTCAAATTCTATGTTCCAGTGTGGAAGCAGCTTCATGAAATTTTTATAGTTTTACAGAACAAAGAATATCACAAATTAGGGCGAATGTGAAACACACTGAAGGATACATCAGAGAGGCAGGTACAGTGAGATGGGGGAAACTTTTCCACTGTCCCAACATGCTATCTGCGCTTTTGTGTTGGTGGAAGCTACTGCTCTGCTAAGTTAGATTGTAAAAGGACCTAACACCTTCTGACTTTCTCAGGCACCAGGCACTCACTTGGTACACACACATATATGTATGCAAACACTGATACGTATTTTTCTAAATATTAAAAAATTTAAAACAGGTCAGGCATGGTGGCACATATCTTTAATCCCAGCTCTCCAGAAGCAAAAGTAGGTAATCTCTGTGATTACCAGGCCAGCCAGACTATATAGTGAAATCCCATCAAAAAAAACCCTCAAACATCCTGAACCAATTAAGAGAACAAGTAAGTATCAGTCAAAATGAAGAGATAAAGATGTGTAGAGCAGACCTGCCTTTTTAAAGCCATAGGGAGTAGAGGAAGAAAATAGAAACCTTGCCAGAGTGTGAACGGTTGGAAGAAACGCAGCAAGTGAGAGAGTCAGGATACAAAGTCATTTATTTGTTTGTCTGTTTGTTTTGGTTTTTTTGAAGACAGGGTTTCTCTGTGTAGCCCTGGTTGTCCTGGAACTTGCTCTGTAGCCCAGGCTGGCCTCAGACTCAGAGATCTGCCTGCCTCTGCCTCTCAAATGCTGGGATTAAAGGCGTGTGCCACCACTACCTGGCCAAACTTGTTTTAAGTGGTTTCCAAGACCTGTTCCCTTAAGACCAGTGCACTTTCCTCTATGTATTTTATCTCATTCTAAAAATGATTTTAAAGAGCACCACTAATTTTTCTTGTAGATGATTTGTAGGAATTCTTCTTCACTGATGGTATTTCATTTCTATCTATTTCCCAGAAACTGTCATCACAACTATCACGTCTCTTATTTTTCCAACACAAGGAGATTTCTTCCAGAGGCAGGTCTCAGGGAAGCTCCAACACAGGGAACTATACAGAGCCCCTTGCTGTAGCTAGAGTTTTCCTGCCGGACCCACAGTCAGGACAAATCTCTGTCACCCGCCAGTCCCACAGCCGCTCAGACCCAACCAAGTAAACACAGAGACTTATATTGCTTACAAACTGTATGGCCGTGGCAGGCTTCTTGCTAACTGTCCTTATATCTTAAATTAATCCATTTCTATAAATCTATACCTTGCCACATGGCTTGTGGCTTACCGGCATCTTCACAAGCTGCTTGTCATGGTGGCGGCTGGCAGTGTCTCCTCAGCCTTCCCTTCCCAGAATTCTCTCTTCCTTGTCCCGTCTATACTTCTTCCTGCCTGACCACTGGCCAATCAGTGTTTTATTCATTGACCAATAAGCAACATGTTTGACATACAGACCATCCCACAGCACTTCCCCTTTTCTTTTTTTTCAAAAAGGAAGGTTTTAACATTAACATAGTAAAATTACATATAATTTGGGAATTTGGGCGTAGCTTCTCTTACTACTTCCTGCTGGAGGGGGGCGCTGTATCTTATGGGGACACAGAAAATTTTAGGATTATGGAGTAGTCCATGAGGCTGTATTGTCTGAGCCAGTTGCCTTCAAACCGTTCTGGATGTTGGATCATCTGGGCCATGGTGTCATCGGAGACCTTTCAGGGGGTCTTGGCTGGTCAAACCTGATGTATCTTAGTCTGGAACAAATCCATAGCCTCTGGCTTTCTGTGGAAACAAAAGCAGAACTTCTTTTCCAAAGCAACATATCCTTATATCCAAATTTTGAAGTCAAGGTATCTTTGAAATATACATATTGGTTTAACTTAGCTTCTTTTACAATCAAATATCTCTCTGCAGTTAAGAATCCCAAAGACAACACAATCCAGATTTTTTGTGTGATATCCATCTTTACGTGGCTTATATTTTATATTACCTTTACTGTCTCTTTAAAGACTTCATTTTTGAAAACTATCATTTCTTTATATAACTGTATATATTCCTTTTTATCTCTCTTTGAAGCCTACGTACATTTTTACACACATTTTAAAGCATTTAAAGTCTTGTTCCATCTGAATCTGTCTTATCGTGAATCAATTGTTTTAAACTGCAGCATTTATAAGAGTGAACAGGCGCTATGGCTGCTGGCTCCGCCCACCTCAGCTTCCCAACATGGCGGTGATACTTTACCGTCAGCTCTGGGAGCCTTTGTGGGTCTATGCTTCTATCAAAGCAGCGTTTAGCTCAGAAACCTCTTTTTTTTATTTTGTACTAGCAAAAGCTAAATCCACCATGCAGCTTAATGCGCCACTTGCAGATGCCTCATTCCCGCCATACTGCAGGTTGAGCGCACACGCCAGGAACCCACAAGTAGCTCAAACCAGCAAGCTGCCGCTCATTTGAGAGAGATAATTAGGAAGCTGTTTTAGCTCCGTTTTAGAATCTTCTTTTTACTCTTTCTCAGGTTTTAAGTGGAAATTCCTGCCCCACGTTCTGGCGCCATTTTTGCAATCTCTGCCTCTTTATGAACACTGACTCCCCATCCCCAGTCCCAATTCACTTATTTCTTTATGCAGCTGATGCTGGAGAATGGCCACCAAAATGTCTCTGTGTGGCTTTAGTAGGCAAAGTTATTGTGCTACACAAAGAGTCTGGCAGAAGGGACTGGAAAGATGGCTCAGTGCTCAAGAGCACTTGCTGCTCTTGCAGAGGGTTCAAGTTTGGTTCCCAGGACCTGCACAGTGGCTCTCAATCATCCATAGTAACTCTAGTCCCATGGTATCTGATGCCTTCTCCTGGCTGCTACAGATACCAGGCACATGGTGAACATAAATACAAACAGGCAAAATACTCATAGATATAAAATAAATCTAAAGAAAATTTCAAAAGTCTTACAAAAGGATCCTACTATCCCAGTTGGCTCTTCACTTGGACCTGCACCGCACTTAGTGTTCTGTGTATCTGCTCACCCAGGTGAGAGTCAATTCTAGTCAATTGCTCATCTAGTCTAGAGTCAATGCTTTGGCGTAGATATGTGACAGAACAGTCATTCATTGTCTTTGTCACTGTCTTCTTATTCTTCTTTATTAAAGATGTATTTACTTTTATGTGTGTGTATTTGCATGCATGAATGCATGCATGTAAGTATGTGCACCATACACACACGCGCCTGGTGCCCGCAGAGGCCAGAAGAAGGCATCAGATCCCACAGAACTGAAGTTACAGACAGTTGTGAGCTGCCACATAGGTGCTGGGAACAGAATCCAAGAGCAACAAGTGCTCCAAGCTGCTGAACCATTTCTCCAGCCCGGGGGATAGTCTTGACTTCCCGTGTGTTTTAGGGTTTCTACTGCTGCAATGAAACACCATGAAAAAAAGCAAGTTGGGGAGGAAAGAGTTTATTTAGCTTATACTTCAGGATGGCTGTTCATCACTGAAGAAGGTAAGTCAGGACAGGAACTCAAACAAGGCAGGAACCAGGAGATGCTGCTTATTGGCTTGCTCCCCATGGCTTGCTCAGCCTGCTTTCTTATAGAACCAGGACCACCAGCCCAGGGATGGCACCACCCACAATGCACTGGGCCCTCCCCCATCAATCACCTTACATGATTGGAAATGCCTTACATGATGGATCTTATGGAGAGATTTTATCAGCTGAGGTTCCCTCCTTTCAGATAACTCTGGTGTGTGTGTGTCTAGCTGACAAAAGACTAGCCAGCACACCATGGAAAGTAAACTTCCATAGCCGACATCTTACATATTAACCTGTACATATTGTCCTTTATACTTTAGTCTCTGAAATACGCACAATATCTAGTACAATGTAAAGGGTATATGCATCATTGCTATGTTATAATATTTAGGCAATAACAACAAGAAAAAGCTCTGCACTGTCTAGGTGCAATAAAAAATGTGGGACTGAGAGATAGCGCAGCAATTAAGAGCATTTACTTCTCTTGCTGAAGCCCTTGGTTCAATTTCCAGCACCCATATGGCAGCTCACAACTGGCTGTGACTCTAGTTCCTGGGGGACCTGAAGCCTTTACCTGACCTCTGAGGGCTCCTGCATGCTCATGGTGTACATACACACAAGCAGACACACACACACACCCATAAAAAATAAAACAAAACAAATATCTTAAAAACTACTTGGGATCTGCAGTTGGTTGAATCCCCAAACATGGACTCTGCAGAGGCAGAGAGCTGTCTGCATTTAATCTTACTTCAAAACCTGCAGTTTATCAAGAAATAAAGTAGGCCTAGAGACCCAACAAAATGATAGCAAATGTGAAGGGGCAAAATAGCTTGACCACACAGCAGCCATGACAGCCTTAGGGGCCTAGACACAGCTTCTGTGACAGGCTTACTGGCAGGCAACACCCAGATCCAGGAAAAGCCTTAGGCTGATACCACCCAGGGATCTACCTAGGGGTGAGGAAGTACCTGACATCCCAAACATTCCAACCACTAGATAAGGTGGCCAGATGTCCTTGAGTCTAGCATACACCTATTTTTTGTTTTACAGATACCCCTAGACAATTGTCAGCCAATCAGGGTCCTGGACCCCGGAAATTCCCTCACCCCAACCTCTGCTATGATAAAAACTCTGCCCCACCTGAGCTCAGGGCTCTCTGCTCTCACTGCTGTGTCGGACAGACAGAGGGACCAAGCTCTGGAGCTTGAAATAAAGGCTCTTTGCTT
The DNA here is from genome assembly GCA_902168325.1 of Peromyscus nudipes. Lineage (NCBI taxonomy): Eukaryota > Metazoa > Chordata > Mammalia > Rodentia > Cricetidae > Peromyscus > Peromyscus nudipes. The sequence goes on from CABHPH010160934.1 coordinate 38,741, forward strand.
TTACATGCAGGATTCGGTCTCCGTGGTGGTCTTTTGGGGGTCCCCGCAATCTGGGCATAACAACAAACAGTTGATAATCTGCTTCAGCTTTGAACCAATTTGGTAGTTTGCAGTCAGCCTCAGGCATGCATGGCTGATAATGTTATCCACTAAATTTACTGTCAAAGAGATGCATGAAAATGATAGGGATTAAAACAAATTTTATTTCATGAAATTGGTTTAAATTCCCAGAGGAGATCATTTCATAAGATTGGTTTTTCTTCTCATTCAATAGTTTCCGTCCCATCGTGTGCCAGCACCAATTATGTTACATAGAAGTATTAGTCACCCATGTGGAATTTTATATTTGGGTCCATTGAAAATCACCCCTGTGTCTGCCAGCTGCACTCAGAGTTCATGGCCCTGTGGAGATACACAAGCCAGTTGGTCTTTTGTTGTTTGTTGTAGGTTTACCAGGCCAGTTACTAAACTGACTTGGTTTATCAGCTAAGTGCCTATAAATTGGAGGAAAACTAACAAACTATTTTAAATCAGTCCCACACATCATGCCCCCATTTATTGCTTAGAATGTGCTGATGTTCCCAGAAGGGATCAAAAGCAGATGCCAGGTAAGGCCAGCAGGCAGCATCTGCAATCCATGCAAGGGGTTATTGATAGCCTCAGGCCAAATGCTTTGTCTGAGTCCAACTTCCTCACTGATGGAAGGAACCTCAGGAGATAATGAACCGGCCTTGAACATGAATCAGATTGTGGTCAGACACGTGGAAGCATGTTTCCAGGGCAAGTTAGAGGCTTGCTAAACTCCTCCTAAAATCTTGCCTGTCAGTGGCCATTATCCTTCTCTGTCCTTATTCACCTCTACCACCATCAACACATTTAACACACAAGCCAAGCTTGTTTGCTTTAACTGCCTAATACCTCCATCTTCCAACCTGCCACTTCCCACAGTGTCCCAGCATCCCCAATGGCTAGGGTCACACGTGTGAGCCACCAACCAGGTCTTCAGTTAAGACAACAGATTAAAAAATGCAGGGAATTCTTGATTGTGTTCTCATGGTGATGGGGGAATCTGGCACCTTGTTTGTGGTAGGACAATGGGTTCACCCTCTTGGAAGGGCAGATTATTTTTTGACTTAAAATTCTACACCTAGAGATACAGATATATTTGTACATGAGCATGAAATGAAAATTCAAATGTACATGATGTTAATAAAACAAGACCGCCAATTGGGCAAGTGTAGTCGGGTATACCATGGAGTGGAATACTGTGCTAAAATGAAAAAAAAATGAAACAAAATTACTCACTACAAATAAAAGAGAATTCCCTAGACACTATTAAATTATAAAAAGCAATATGTGAAGAACATATATCTATATCTTTATCTATATCTATCTATCTATCTGTCTGTCTGTCTGTCTGTCTGTCTGTCTATATCATATATAGTGGTGCTGGGGATGGAACCAGGGCCTTGTGAACTCTAGGCAAGGGCTCTATCACTGACTTATATCTGCAGCCTCAGGGGCCACATTCTTCACTAGTAAGCATGGTTTGTTTATTATGTTATTCATGACTCATTTGCTTCCTACAAAACAATACTTTAGGATACTTCATTTCCATTCTAAAACTAATACATAAACAATCCAACAGTAACTATAGGAAATAAAAACAGAAATGCTGTAAATTCCTAGGTACTATTAATAAAGTCATTATACTATTTCTGATTTTATGATCAGTGATTCAGAAAAATTAAAAATGGTGTTTAAAACATGTGAATAACAATTGGGAAGTATTACTACTGTGCTACAGACACTGGATACACTATCTTTTTTTGTTTGTTTTTTCGGGACAGGGTTTCTCTGTGTAGCCCTAGCTGTCCTGGAACTAGCTCTGTAGTCCAGGCTGGCCTCGAACTCACAGAGATACACCTGCCTCTGCCTCCTGAGTGCTGAGATTAGAGGCGTGTGCCATCACCGCCTAGCCTACATTATCTTTTGATATCTGTAGCCTTGACCTCCACAAAGTGATAAAGTTATATTTTAACAAAACATTTTAATTCACTCTTGTGGGTTTAACTCTTTTCCTCATGAAGATATACTGAAGTCATTCTTTGACTACAGTAGCACTGTGACCCTCCCTGAATTTATTTGTGACCCAC
>CABHPH010160934.1:40996-66692 GCA_902168325.1 Peromyscus nudipes
TGTGTGTGTGTGTGTGTGTGTGTGTGTGTGTGTGTGTGTGTGTAAGTGGGTGCACATGTGATAGACCCAGAAACAGGATCATAAGAGGGAGGAGATTTTAATCAGGGAGATAATAGAACTACAAAGCAGAAGGGCTGACCATCTGGGAGCAGGGGTGGAACCAGCCAGGAGTGTTAGGTCTTACAGAGAGGGAACATACAGGAGGTTCAAGACAAAGGCACTGCAATGGCTAATCTTGATTGTCAACTTGGTATACTAGGGAAGAGGGAACCTCAACTGAGGAATTGCCTCCAGCAAGTCTGGCCTGTGGGAATGTTCGTGGTGGCATTTTCTTGACTAACTTACTTATACAGGAGAGTCCAGCCCACTGTGGGCAGTACATTCCCAGGCAGATAGACTGTCTAAGAAAGGCAGCTAAATGTGAGGTAGGAAGAAAGCCAGTGAACAATGTTCCTCCATGGTTTCGGTTCCAAGCTCCTGTCTTGAGTTCCAGCCTTGACTTCCATTAATGATAGACTATAACCTGTAAGAAAAAAACTAAAAACCCATTTTCCACCCACAAGTTAGTTCTGGCTGGTGCTTTATCACAGGAAGAGAAACAAACTACAACAGACACTAAGTGGAATTGTCCTTCAGGCATGAGACTTATTAACACAGTAGCAGGGAGTCTGAAGTACAGCTTCAGTCCAGCTAGACAAGAAAAGATGTCCACTTTCAAAGGTTTCTGAAGGAAATCAGGCCTTGCACTATGAGGATGCAGGCCTAGTTATACCTGACAGTGACCGGGGAGAAGGACACACATGGCTTAGGCCACATGAGAAGATACACTCTTTCTTTGGGTAGGAGAATGGGGTTTGGCTAATGTGTGGCCTCTGAGAGTTGACCACAGTCAGGCTGCCTTGGATCCCAGGCAGCTAAGGGGATGGGTATGTGCCATGGTCCAGCCACAGCCTGGGTTCAGGTCTTGAGACAGGGAATGGGCGTTGGCATGAAGAAATAAACTGTCTGACAACCAGATGAGTTTCACACAAGTGGCTGGCCCCAAATAGCTCCAGCCATCTGTATTTATACATCAAAAACAAGAATGTTTTTCCACATTAACAAACAATTTTTTCCCATCCTCCAACATTAACCTCCAGCAAAAACGAATATGTCAAATATGTTTTTCCCAACCATTACATCAAAATATCTTTAAACCAAAAACAACACTTACCATTTTGTTAGCTTGGCCAAATATCAAGCCAGGTACATCCTGTCTTTACAAATAGGGGTGATCTGCCTCTGATCCTGTCAGCACTGAGCCAGGACAGCTCCCAGGGTCTGAAGTGACAGTTGGCATCCCCAGACAAGAAACCTGAGAAGCATCAGCTCCCAAAGAATTTTAGGGGAAGATATTCAAGAAAAAAAACCGGGTTTCCAGGAATGATCACATTTCTCCCTTGCATGATTGACAAAATGACACTAAAACCACCAAGAGAATAATCAATATTACGAGAGAGAAGAGGGCATGCAGGCCGTGTGGTCCCAGCAGTATTCTGCACTGTCCAGAAGTCCACTGTCCTTGCCAAGTGAGACTGTCCCCATGGGCTTTTGCCTCATCTGGAATCCACTGGACAAGCACTCATATACTGGTCCAAAACTAGGCTGCACAGCTTCCAACAGGTATGTTCCTACTTTGCTTGTATCTTTTCCTGCCAGGGTCTGAAAGACCTGTAAGGCATAACAAGAGGAAAACTAGGGGCGTGGGAGAAGAAACTAACTAAACGAAGCATTATAACACAAATGTATGAAAGAGCCACTAATTTGCTAATCTAACAAATCAATGTTTGTTTGTTTGTTTTAAAGAAACCCCTAGAACATAGAGGCACATGTACAAGGGACAAACAAGGAGAAGATGGCCAAGAAGAAAGGCCTGGAACAGACCCTTCCTTACAGTCCTTGCAGACTAACATTTATCCCATGCCTGGGAATGGGAACTCATTTGAAAATATGGTCCAATGTCCCAAGTTAAAATGAGATCATGCTTATTAAGATTGGGATGGGCTGTCAGTCCAATTTAACAGGCATCCCTGTGAATAGAGATGAGCAAGTGAGGATAATATGCAGTGAAGACAGATGAAGCATTAATCTTATTAATACTTATCAATAAAAAATTGGGAGTCAGATATTGGGGTAAGAACCTGAAAGATCCGAGAACTGGGAGCCTCTGCCAGCTGCTTCCTACCTCTTCTGTTCCTCCATCCAAAAAGTCCAAGATCCTCTCTCTGCCCCACCTTACTACTTCCTGTCTCCTCTCTCTACAGTCCTCCAAACATCTATGGTTAATTTTGGTCAGCTAGTGGCTGACCCTGCCGTCTGACTCCAAGCAAGCTTTATTTGTCAGAACACAAGCAAAATATCACATATTACCTCCTTTTTTGTCTAAATAAAAGGCAAAGGTTTTAACTAACATAGTAAAACTATTACGATAAGTATAATAACTATATATAATATATACAGGCAATAATTATAATTAATTATAATGTCTAGTCCATTGACATTTGACAAATTCAGAGAAAACACTCCATTATCTACCCTATCTTGGTGAGTCCAAAGTGTTGTGCCTAATTCACTTTCTATCCTAACTTGTATTACTAACCCAAAACTATCCTTTATGTCTCTGAACCTTATACACTTTACACCTCTTTGGTGTGTTTCTTTTCTCAATTTATTAATAATAAAAACTATAACTATCTAGTCTTCAACTCCATCAGAAGTCTGAGAACAGTATAATATTAACTGAGTAAGCAGAAAGTGCAGAGTAAACAACTTCAAAAACTAAGAAATGACAGAAACACCTGGCTGCCTGAACAGTCACCCAAAGTTCCTTTGTAACATCATGACATCCATCTTTGGGCTGCAGGACTAGAATATCTGACAGACTTTACTGTGAAGCAGAATTTTTGAAGGACATTCCTGCCTTGTCTTGGCAAAGTGCAGTCACTTTCTTTTGTGTCCTGCTTGTCCAATTTTGATAATAACAGGCAGCAATTGAGGCAAAGGCAGTTTCTTTGCCCACATGGCTAGCTTTTGCCACAAGAAGGCAAACACCATATGGAGTTTCTTCAGTGCCCATCATCTTCTCTAAAGTAGATTGGTGCTGCCAGGAGCAGACATGTCTCATTGTCATAAAAAACCTTATGTTATTAAGGACTAGAAATTTACATTACATTGTTAAGTGAGCTGTATAGGTACAATACCTTGAACAAGAGTAGAAACATGTACAGTATTTTCTAACAAAAATAACCTTACATTTGTATCAATATACAGAAATAATTTGAACAAGAATAGAAACATATAGACAGTATAACCTCAAATTTGTATCAATATAAAAAAATCTATATCAATGTAGTTGCCTTTTTGGTTAAAAGTAGATTCAATAATCTATCCTTTTATCCTATCAGAGAAGGGTGGAGAGAAGAGTCGCCAGCCAGATGCAGAGGGAGCAGGAGATGAACCTGCCATGCTAATAAAGGTACCACATGTGGCCGAGCATAAATAAGGAATATGGGTTAACTTAAAATGAAAGAGCTAGTCAGTAATAAGCCTGAGCTATTGGCCAAGCATTTATAATTTATATTAAGTCTCTGAGACAGTTATTTGGGAAGCTGCTGCTGGTTATCTGGGAGCAGGCAGTTGGGACAGGAAAACTCCATCTACAGACAGAGGCAGAGAGTGGTGTGTCTCCAAGCCAAGAAACAAGGTCTACAGGTAACTTGAGAAGAGAAGGATGTGAAATGGATATGCAATTTCAGAGCTAATACAGCCTCAATGTAGGATTTTCCACCCCCAGAAGTATGAGAGAAAACATTTCGGTTCCTTTAACAGTTATGTACCTCCCCCAGGTACTTTACCTGTGGAAAGCAGAATCAGCTAATGATAGAAGACACTTCTTGTAGTGTGGCATTAACCATTCCATGAAGGTCCTGGTAGCACTGTTGGAAGATGATGGAGCCTTTAACAGGTGGGGCATTATGGGAAGTGTTAGGTTGTTGAGACATGAAGAGCATTGTAGGACTCTGGTCCCTTTCTCTTTCTTTTGTTCATATCCCAGTGTGGTGTTTTCAATGAGTAGCCCCATAAGTCTTGGGCATTTGGATACTTGGTTCCCAGTTGGTGGGACTGTTTGGTAAGGATTGAGAGGTGTGGCCTTGTAGGAAGAGGTGTGTCACTGGGGGAAGGCTTTGAAGTTTCAAAAGATTCCCGGTGTGCTCTCTGCCTCTTGCTTGCCTCTGAGCACACAGACGTTCCTGCTGCCATGCCTTGGCTCCAAAATCATAGACTCTAATGCACTGAAACGGTAAACACAGTTAAATGTTTTCTTTTATAAGTTGTCTCAGTCATGGATGTTTTAGCGCAGCAATGTAAAGGTAACTAAGATGTAGGTCCAAAGTAACAGGACCAATCTATCATGGGCTGCAACCTGCAAAACTAGAAGCAAAAACTTTTTTCTTTATAAACTGAGAATCTGAGATATTTGTTAGAGTGGCATAAAGCTGACCAACACTGTAGTTCTTCATCAAAGAACAACAGATACTGTCTGAAATTAAATGCAATCCAAAGAAAACAGGACAGAGCTGAAGTAGCCTCGTTTAGCACATCAGATTACCTGGTCTGTGAAAGCAGAGTTAAGAAGACTGATATGATTCCTAATCCTGCTATTAATTTTGTTTTTCATTTTTGTTCATATGTGTGTGTGTGTGTGTGCTGGTGCCACATGTGCAGAGGTGTCCTTGGAGGCCAGGGAAGGATGTTGGGTCTTCTGGTGCTGGAATTACAGAGGGTTGTACCTGATGTGGGTACTGGGAACAAAAATTAGATCCTCTGCAAGACCAGTATTCACTCTTAACTCCTGAGCCATCTCTCCAGCCCCAACTTGTTTAACACTGGGAGTAAAACTTGGCCATTTGGGCCTTAGTTGGTTTTTCTGCTGAAAGGAGATCGTAACAATATTTTTAGGCTTTTTTCCCCCCGAGAAAATGTTCACAGGGGGTGGGAGGGCTTTCATTCAGTTGCTATTTAACGGCACAGTTCTACATTGATTGTTAAAGTACATTAATAGTTGCAGGTGATAAGGTGCCACTTATCTGGGGCCCCAAGGTGCCTCCCTCTGTTCTGGCCCCTTCCTTAGACCCTCCTTGGACCTCTCTGACTTCCTGCAGTCCATGGGCCTGGAATAACTGCTGACCTCAATGCCACGCCACGCTGCCCACCTGATCCTGAGCCCCAGATTAAGTACCTGCTGTGCACCTGATCTGGGGAGCATTGGGACTCCAGAAAAAGACACTGATAAGCCTGTCTTCCGTGTATGTGCCACGGAGGACGCAAACCCAGACTCATCCCCTGAAAGCAATTATATGTTCACCTGTGCAATCCTGACGTGCAAAATGTGCTCACTGTCTGAAAGAGACATTTAAAAAACATGAAACAAGGGCACAGGAACATATCCTGAAGGTTGGGTCCACCACAATATAGGTCTCCAGGAAGCCCTGGGAAGTTGAAATGAAAACTGAATCTGTGGGCCAGTGAAATGACTCAGAGACTCAAAGAGCTTGCCGTGAAAGCATGCCTGCTGACCAAAGTTCAAGCCCCAGAGCCCGTGCAAAGGTGGCAGGAGAGCTCCAACTCCACAGAGTTGTCCTCTGTGGCCACATGTGTGCTATGACATGCTCCCCCCCATAATATTTAAAAATGTATTCAATGGGGTTTTTAACGCAATTTTATCACTTTTATTGTAATTGTCAAAATTAGTGATCTTTTTAAAACGATACCAGGAATATGTAGACTCCTAACGCTTAGAGGAAATGTATTGTCTTTCCTAGAATAAGAGGGCACTTGTTTTTCAACTCTGTTTAGCAATGTAAACAGAATCGTGAGAACACAGAAGAAATGCATCGTCTTTCTAGGAAAAGAGGGCATTTCCTTTTATGTTACGTATGTGAGTGTTTTGTCTGCATGGATGTCTGTGTACCACGTTTGTGCCTGGTGCCAGTGAGGTCAGAAGAAGGTGTCAGATGCCCTGGTGCTGGAGTTACAGATGGTTGTGATGCACTGTGGGAGCTGGGAATGGAACCTGGGTCCTCTGAAAAGGCAGCCAGTGCTCTTAAGCAATGAGCCATCTCACCTTCAGTATCAGGATCTGGGACAGCATGTTAGTTTCCAGAAAACTAGACTTTCCCGGGGGAGGAAAAGCAAGCAGTGCAGGGTTATTTGTGATTTCTTAGGCATGGTGCAAGCCATGTCGGTGAGAAAGTGCAACAGAGGGCGGTGGGAGAGCAGCCGACTTCCCCATGGAAGACTTTGAACTGTAAGATCACTTCCACTTTGAGGTCAGAGCTTGACCACAGACCAAGCCAACAACAGCTTTTTAATGAAACCACACAGACCAGCCATCTGTGGCTGCTTTGGCCCAAGAGCTTGTATCAGATAACAGTTTTCTGAGGCACAAAATGTGATCAAAACCTATCCAAGATGATTGCTTAATTGGTAGAGTTCTCAGAGCACGCTGCGATCTACAGATGACACAGCAAGAGGTGATTAATGACAGCCAAAGACCCACTTAGGCTAATACTAAGAAGTAACAGGCATTGGGGGAAAGATTTGGCTTTCTTCCTGGTACTTCAAATGGACTTTGGAGTTGTTCAGAGCACAAAAAGGATATGTTTCCTTATTTATTTTAAATTTAATTTTATTTATGCATTTATTTAGAGACAGGGTCTTACTGTGGCCTAGGCTAAGTCACCTTGCTCTTCTCTTGCCATAGTCTTCCAAGGGCTGGGACTATGCATGTCACCATGCCTGGCTCACCTATATTTTAATTATAAGTGATTCTCTGAGTAGATTATAATACATTCTTGAAATTCATTCATTTTTATTTCCTATAGTGACTGAAGAGATTCCAGCCCACTGGCATGCCTCTCACGAAGAGGTAGGTCTAGATTCTCCCCGTGCTCCATACTTTCTCAGGTAATCATGAGGGCTGGAGAGATGGCTCAGCAGGTGCTCTTGATGCACTAGAGCGAAGCCTGGACTCCAGATCTCCAGAGCCCATGGAGATGACAGGGACGGGTATATGTGCGGAGGCCCACCAGGAAGTCTAGAACTTGGAAGGCAGTGACAGAGAACCCTTGGAGCAAGCCTGATAGCTGGACTAGCCTGTAAATGGCTGCCTACTCCTCCTACATATAATGCTGTTTTGCTGAAAATGATGAGTTCTGAACACCTGTGACTGAGCTCCAAACAGCAGTTCAGGATGACTTTTATTTACAGTACCAGGCACTCACCTGGCACACAGAAAGTACTTAGAAACTCTATCTGCCTGACTAAATAGGTGAATGAGCAATGAGTGAATGCAGGTCTGTTATTGTGGTACCCGAGGGTTTCTGCCTGTGGTGGGCTCCCGGATGAAGCAGCTCCCTGCTCTTCCATGAGTCTGACACTCATGAGGTCACATCTTTGGATCCATCCTGCTGACCTCAAGGCATGCCTTTCTTCTGTGTCTGCTCTGGGCTTGCTTCCAGGCTTTTGTACCAGATTCCAGATGGCTTTGTGCCTTCATTATGGATCTGGCTCAGGCAGGTTTGCTGACACTGGTGAGCTGTGTAGCAATCTTCAAGACCTCCCTCCCAAACTTGACATTCCTTCCAGTCAATGTGATGTGCAAGATGGCCGGTTGGGATGGGCTTCCCCAGTCAGCAGCCTCTGTACTTGTTCCTAGAGCATTGAAATGTTTCTTTTCACTGGCACCCTCCAATAGCTTGTTGTTGCCAGAGCTTCTGAAACATAGCACCAAGCCCAAGTCATTTTAATTTATCCATTTATTTTTTTCTACTTCAAATAAATTAAGGAACCCTGAAATTTAGGTCTATATTAGTTTTCTCTCTCTCTCTCCCTTATTCCCTCCTTTCTCCCCTTTCCTTCTTTCTTCTGCTCTTCTTTCTTTTGATAGGATCTCAAGGAACCCAGGCTAGCCTTGAACTCACTATCGTAGCTAAAGCTAGCCTTGATCTTGGAATCCTCCTGCCTCTACCTGCTAGGATTACAGGTATTTATACCATGCCCAGTTTAGTTTCATATTGCTGTGTAACACATCATCACAAACCAAACCTTGAAACAGCATAGTCTATTATGGCGAGGTTTCTGTGGGTCTGAATGTGGGCACAGCTTAACTGGCCCTTGCCTACAATCCTACCGGGCTGAAATTCAGATACTGGCCAACATAGAAGAGCTATCTGAGGCTTGGTTGGTGAAGATCCACTTCTGGCTTGCTATTTGTTAAAAATTTCATCTCCTTACATAGACCTGCTTCTGTAGGACCAAGGTCCTATCCTTCTTGCTGGCTGTCCTGGTCACTATTCTATTTTTTGTTAGGAGACAGCATGATCAAGACAACTCTGATAAGAGAAAGCATTTTGGGGGGGTTGCTTACAGTTTCAGAGGGTTAGTCCATGATCATCATGGTGGAGAGCGGACAGGCATGGTGCTGAGCAGTAAGTAGCTGAGAGCTTTACATCCTGGTCCACAGGCAGCGGGCAAAGAAAGCGAGGCACTGGGTCTGGGGTGGGCTTTTGAAACCTCAGAGCCCACCTCTAGTAGCACACCTCCTCCAATGAGGCCACATCTCCTAATCCTTCCCAAACTGTTCATCTACTGAGGACTAAGCATTGTAAATATACGAGCTGTGCCATGTTTATTCAAACTATAATACTGGCTGTTAGTCAGGTATAGCTTTTGGCCCTTCATCCCACCAGGAAGGAGATTCACCAGCACTTGGAAGGCAAAAAAGCAAGCTGGATAGTTAAACTAGCCCATACCTTAGAGAGCCTGCCTCAGTGAATAAAGTGGAGAGTGATCAATGAAAACTCACCAATATGGCAGTTTCCTGCTAACCAGCAGAGAAAAGATCATTTCATCAGACTATGCAAGCAAGACAGAATCATTATTTATTTAGAAAGTCATGTGTGTTTAAAAAGCAACAGGAGTGCTATCACATCACTTCTGTCATATTATATCAGTTCTACTGCTGTGAAGAGACACCATGACCTAAGCAACTCTCATGAAAGAAAGCCTTTAACTGGGGACTTGCTCACAGCTTCAGAGGGATGCAGACAGGCATGGTGCTGGAGCAGCAGCTGGGAGCTTTACATCCTGGTCCACAAGAAGACAAGGTCCTCTCCATGGGGAGGGGAACACACAGGACTTATGCCACTTAAGGTCACAAAGATTAAGGTACATCAAAACAAAGACCCTAGAGTTCTTCCTGTAATTACTGAGGATGTATTGAAGACTAGAGGGGGCTGGACTGATACCAAGATGGAGGAAGGGCGGGAATTAGGAAAAAATGAAGATGTGTGTGTGTTGGAGTCGATGAAGAGAACCTAACTAATGTTGGTGGACAGGAAGGATGGCCAAGGAGCCCGGAGAGGTGGAATCACACTCGCCACACATAGAAGGATCCAAATTTAAGGACCAAGTAACCATACGGGAGGGAAGAAAACAATGGTGTCCCAGAGGTTTGTAACACCAGGGGCACCACCAACAAAGAGCAGAAACACGTTCTGGAGAGAAATTCCCAGACACTTTGCTCTTAAGGCACCAGAGAGAAAGCCACATGGAGACACTGAATGAGGGGACAGAAAAATGTGTATTTGAAGGCAGGAGGTGCATTCAAGGGCAGAGAAGTTGATTTGTAAGACAAATACTCAGCTGGTTCCGTGGCTCCAAGGACACAGCCGGTGGATGTGTTATTCCAGAAGACAATTCATTTGAACTTTGTTTTAGGAGTTAGGAACTTTAGGGTGCCTGCTATGGGATCAGAGTAAGTCAGACGGGGAGAAGAGGAGGAGGAGCAGGAGGACAAAGAGAAGAAGGAAGGGTAGAGAGGAAGGAGAAGACGGAATGACTCCACCTACCCTGGGGAGGGTGGAAAGCAATGAAGAGAAACAACTCCAATGCACAGGATCACAAAGAGTTGCCTGGACCAAAGTGCCTTTAGTACCAAGGTCAGAAAACCCTGGGATTACAGCAGCCACAGGCCCTGCGTTTTCTGGGGGGACTGGCTTTCAAACATTCTCTCCAGAGCATGTTCCACATTATAAAGGAAAGCATTTAATTGAAGCTGGCTTACAGTTTCTGAGGTTTAGTTCATTATCATCATGGCAGGAAGCATGGTGGCATGCAGGCAGACATGGTGCTGGACAGGCAGCTGAGAGCTCTACATCAGATTGGCAGGCAGCAATTGAAACCTCAAAGCCCACCCCCAGTGACACACTTCCTTCAACAAGGCCACACCTCCTAATAGTGCCACTCCCTGTGAGCCTGTGGGGGCCATTTTCATTTAAACCACCACACCTAGCATTCATAAGGTACTGTGTTCAACCCCCAGCACCAGAAAGAAAAAAAGAAAGAAAAAACAAAAACAAAAAAATGGGAAACCAGTAACAACAACCCCCACCTTTAATATCCACAAAGAATTTAAATGCTTTGCTGATTTCAGCTACAGCCAAGCCTGCTTTTGATATTGATAAAAAACAAAACAAAACAAAACAAAACAACAAAAACAAAAAAACCGTGTATACTGACAGATACACATTCACTCTGCGGGCACAGAGGCCATTTTGTACATTCTCTTTTTCAATGCACCTTCTTGTTTCCTTGATTTCCCACCGGGGAGCCTGGTGGAAGTGACCTGGAATTACCTTCTCCTCCTTGGCCTGGACGCGCCATTGGCCCCTACCCTCTGATTGCCTCATGACAGCTAGCTCATTGCTGCTCCTCCATGCTTTACACTCAGGAGCCTGTGGTGCCCGGCATGTTCTAGCATATGAAAATTACGTGCTCACCTTGACCCTTGATGAGAATTAGAGCTGACAGTTTTCTGGAAGACGCATACACACCAATTGTTCTCACTAGTCTTTGTTTCTTTCTCTCATTGGACACTGATGAATCATGAAGTTGGTTAAAATCGGATTGACTGAACACCACATTTTCCCTTCACGGTGCTTATTTTTCCTCTTCCTAACCCCAACTTCCACTTGGCTGCCTTGGTTCTGAGGTCAAATGGAAAGCTGCAATTAGACAGTGAACTAGTGGATTCCCAGCTTTTTCTCTCATTAAGCAGATGGTACCCCTTGTTTTTCTCCCTTTCTGCAGCCACGTTTTTTGCCTTGCTGAAAAACATCTCCCTGTATATTGGTTGCTAAAGCTTTCACTTCTGGGCTGTTACTTCATTCTGAGTTTCCTGGGGACAGATCTGTCTTCTAAACTGTTAGGGGAAGTGAAGGAAGGCAGGAGCAGGCTGTCCTCTCCAGTCACCATGTCTTCACATACTCCATTATCAGTCTTCTCTGTTTTCTTACAGGAAAACCTGTCATTCTTGAACTTCATGGGATCAAATTAAATCCTCCCAAAAAGTACATCAACAATTTCTCAAGGAGAGAGAGGGAGAGGGAGAAAGAGAGAGAGCGCACAATACAGTTTAACAGAACTTCTTTCAGCTTCCTTTGAAAATGTTATAGAAAAGAAAATAATAACCACCTGGGCATGGTGGCACACACCCTTAATACTGGCACTTGGGAGGCAGAGGCAGGTGGATCTCTGAGTTTGAGGCCACCCTGGTCTATAGAATGAGTGCCAGGACAGCCAGAGCTACACAGTGAAACCCTGCTTTGAAAAAGCAAAAAATAGAAAGGAAGAGAGATAGAAAGAAAAAAAGAAAGAAAGAAAGAAAGAAAGACAGACAGACAGAAAGAAAGAAAGAGAGAGAGAGAAATAGAAATAGAGAGAAAGAGAGAGAAAGAGAGAGAACTAAAATTGACTTTTCCAAACTACCTCGTCTGTGCCTTCCACTCCCCGTGCAGAGCTGCCTAAACTGCAGTAGTTGCCACGACCTGTCTGAACACATCCCCAAGACTTCCCTTCTGCACGTTCTGTGAAGTGGTAGCCAGCTCACCAAGTGTACCTGTGAAACTGTTCTCTCCTCCTCCTGCCTCATCCCTTCTCCCCTACTCTGAGACTGCATGCCCCAAATTGTGTGATTATGTGAGAGCTGAGCCTGTCGGCTAGCAAACCCAGCTCCCCACTCTTCTAGACACTGTCGTGTGTGTCATGGCTTACAGTTATGTCTTTAGATTTAGCTCTCTCCTGATTTCAATTTCTTTACAGATTTGCTATATTTCTTTTTTTTTTGAGTTGAAATTTTTTTTTAACTTTTATTGATTCTTTGTGCAGTACTGAAATTTTTTTTCTTTTTTAATGCCGAATGCCGTTTATTGAAGGAGGGAGGAGGTCTTAAATACAGGCTTACAGCACAATGGGAGAACCCTGGAAGGGCAGAAGTTTGCTACCGATGTTTTACAATCTTGCATCTAATCTGTTAACACCCATTATGCAGGATATACAGACAAGGAACTTCCCTTAAGCATTCAGGAGGGTGGAACCTGGGAGGGAATTAGCATAGGGAGGATATCAAGGTCAAGGTCAGCAAGCAAGGCAACAGTTACCCAAAACGGGGGCCAGGGCCCTACAGGTCCCCCTTTTACTAAAAAATGAGCTTCCGACTTGGGTTGCATGGGACATCAGCAGGTCACCTTACCCGTCATGGAGACGCCTGCCCAGGCCACACAGGCGCTCTGTCTTAGGTTGGTGAGTGCCCCCCAGGTATTACCTGTCTCTGAATACTCATTATCATACAGGTTCAATCGTGTGTGAGCTGCAGAGTTAATTGCTGCCAAAGATCTCAAAGTGGCACTGGGCTTGCAATCTGTGTGTTCGACACAGAAAAGACCAACAGAAGTCCTAACCCACCCATAGCCAGTAGGCTAAAGGCAACTGAGCCATTCCCTTCCTTAACGAGCCATACTGTACGTTGGAGTCCTTGTAAGATGGTATCCCAAAAGATTTCCTATATTTCTTAAGGTTCTTCTTCAAGTTGTTGTTTTTGTTTTTTTGTTTGTTTTTGAAAAATGATCTCACTCAGTCTGTAGTCCAGGCTGGCCTGGAAGTCTCAGAATGCCATCCTGTTGCATTCACACTGTGTACAGTCTTCTAAGTCACTTCATTTACTTAGTGATATGCCCATCACTCCATATCATTTCCTTATTTGATGACTGTGGTGGTTTGAAAGAAAATGGTCTCCAAAGGGAATGGCACTATTAGGAGGTATGGTCTTTGTTGAAGGAAGTGTGTCACTGTAGGGGCGGGCTTTGAGGTCTCCTATGCTCAAGCTCAGTGTGACACACAGACCACTTCCTGTTGCCTGTAAACCAAGATGTAGAACACTCAGGGGGCTACTTCTCTAGCACCATGTCTGCCTGTACACCACCACCATGTCACACCATGATGATAATGGATTAAACCTCTGAAACTATAAGCCGCCATCTCAATTAAATGTATTCTTTGTAAGAGTTGCTATGGCCATGGTGTCTCTTCACAGCAATAGAAACCCTAACTCAGACATGAGTCTCTTAATTTTTAGCACACAGTACCATGTACCATGATTCATTTATTACCTCATTTTCCAAAGGAGGTCTTGGTTGCTTAAAGTTTTGACATGATGGACAAAGTTGCTATCCATGTAGAAGTCATTATGTGGACATAGTTTGAATTTTTTAGGGTAAACTGAATCATATAATTTATATGTTTAATTCTGTAAGAAACTGCCAAAAATGGTGCTGGTGATGCAGTCAAGATCCTTGTACATGTTTCTCTGAGGTATATCCTATCGCCCTTTCATACCTCTTAACATTTTTGAGACAGGGTCTTGCTGAGTTGCCGTGGCTCGTCTTTTATTCACGCTGCGGCCTGAGCAGAACTTCCTCTTGTAGTCAGTGTTTCCTGCTTTGGCCTCCAGTCTGTGCCTCCAAGTCTTCCTTTTCATTGAAGGTCAGCTGCTGTGTTTGTGTGTAGGAGCCTCACTGGCTAACGCTTCCTTTAACTGTTCTGGTCTTGGGAGTTGTAGTTCTACGGTAAGCCTTGAAGGTGAATAGGGTCGGTCATCCAACTCTTTCCTTTTTCTTTGGGATTGTGCTTGCTATCCTGGGTCTACAGCTTGCCCAATCTACCAAAAACCTGAAATAATTGGACAACATCTGAATTTAGATTACATTTAATCTAAAGACCAAATTGAAAGGAACTGATGTCCTAACACTACTGAGTCTTCCTATCCATGAACAGGGAATCTCTCCATATATTCAGTTCTTCCGTGATGTCTTTGACCAGTTTGTAGCCTTCCTTGTGCAGAGCTTGTGCATGGCTTTGTTAAGACTTATACATAAGTTTTTTATACGTTAATGTAAATGGTACTGCGTTTTAAAATTCAAACTTCTCAGCAATCTTTGTGAGCATAACTGAAGTTTTGAAATCTTCTCAGAATTTTCTCATTCTCTAATCTGATAGCTGTGCACTTTCTATTTTCAACCAAATACTGATGAAAGCATAAGATAAATGAGAACCAAGAACTCATCTCAGAGGCGATCTCTTTAGAATCCAATCAATTCTTTATTTTGTTTCTTTGTTTTTCAAGACAGGGTTTCTCTGTAGCTTTGGAGCCTGTCCTGGAATGCACTCTGTAGACCAGGCTGGCCTTGAACTCACAGAGATCCTCCTACCTCTGCCTCCCAAGTGCAGGGATTAAAGGTGTGCGCCATCATCACCGTCACCGTCACCACCACCACCACCACCACCACCAGCAGCAGCACAGAATCCAATCAATTCTTAAGTTTAAATCCTTCACCCCAAAACAGGAAATGAAATTTATTATTTAGGAACTTGGTGACCCTGTCATCACAGCTCCCACTTTAAAGGGAAGAGCATCACTTTTCCTTTACTTCCTAAAAATGGATGGTTTTTTTCCCTAGGGATTACTGTCAAATTTTTTGCCTCTGGATCCATCCTCCCACCTCTTAACGGATGAAAATGTTCCCACTATAACCTCAGAAACAACTCTAGGGGCTGGGAGATGGCAAAGTACTTGCTAGGCAAACGGGGGGACCTGAGCTGCAGCCTCAGCAACTAGCTAGAAAGCCAGGCTTTGCAACTTGCACCTGCAATCCTAGCCTGGGACAGGGACAGCCCGAGGCAGGGATAGGAGGATGGGGCAGGGGAGGCTGGCCAGTTCGTCCAGCCAGCGGTGAGTTTCAGGTTCAATGAGAGACCCTGTCTCAAATTAAAAATAAATAAATAAATAAATAAGGCAGAATAACAGAGGAAGAAAGGCAATCTCAGTCTCTCACCTTCATACATGTGCACAGACATTTGTACACACACACTCACACACACACACACACACACACACACACACACACACACCCCACCACCATCACCTAAAAAAAATAAACTCTAACTTCTCATCTGTTCTTTGGCAACCCTGTCCTTGGATGTAGTTGTAACTGAAGTTTTCTCTGGTCCTGCCCAGCCCCACGGATCCCTCAGTTGCTTATAAAGTAATCACTCAAAAGCTTATATTAATTAAAACTGCTTGGCCATTAGCTCAGGCCTACCACTGACTAGCTCTTACAGTTAAACTCAGCCCATTTCTGTTAATCTATATGTTGCCACGTGTTCCGTGGCTTTACCTGTGTGCCATTACACGCTGCTCCCTGGATGGTGGGCTGGCAACTCCTGACTCAGCCTTCCTTTTCCCAGAATTCTCCTCTCTCTTTGTCCTGCCTATACTTCCTGCCTGGCTACTGGCCAATCAGCTTTTTATTTATCAACCAATCAGAGCAACGCATTCACAGCATGCAGAACATCCCACAGCATGTAGAAGATCAAGTGAGTCCTCACCAAGCTTACTACGCTGCTGGGTTTCTTTAAACTTGGATCTAGCACTTAGTGTTGAGTCCAAGCGTTGTTGGACTTCTGAACTCACGTTTGTAGTCCAATAGGTGACTGTCTCTTTAACTGGTCCTAGGCTGCCAGTCATTATTGCTTGTCTGCTTGGGTCACCACTATCCCTTACTTCCTGCTGCCACGCCTCAGTCGGCACATCACCTACACGTCACCTCTCTTCTGCCCTGTCAGTCACACCCTCTCACCAGGCTGCCTGAACCTTGACCCTCTCCAAACACTCCCCTTCACCCCAGCAGTCTGTGTAGCCCAGGTGCACCCAGCAGGCTGTCTCGTCCTGTATGTAGACTCCAGAGACCTCTCAGGGGACAGGCCCAGGGAGGCCAACACCTCTTATTTAACTATATTCATAGCTATGCAAAAATTATGCAAAAAATTAACCTGGTTTGATCATCCCTATTAAATGCCCAGTAACTATTTAAAAAATCTGGTTTTCACAGTTTCATTTGAACCACATATAACTTCATCAAATTCCCCAGCACCAGTGACCCTTTTCATTAGCCACACAGTTTTGCTCTCTTATAAAAGTTTATCAGAAAGACTTGAGAGACTGAAGCTGTGTTAGGAATCCTGTGTCGGGCTCAGCCCATGAGGAGGGTGGTGAACACTGTCTTCCAGCTCTCCTCCGACAGCAGCCTTAGAGCCTTCAGCACGTCCTTTATGTGACTCATTTCCTCATGTGTGACACAAAGACACTAGCCTGGTGCCAACCCACATAAAGGGGGGGGGGTGAGGATGCTGGTCATGGGCGATTACAGTTTTATTTCATGGATGGTTTTGATCACAAGTGTTTATAAAACGACACTCCAGTCTAGGGTTGGTTTGAATATCTTTTATTATTTTTGGCTTTGCTGTGAACTCTATAGAGAACATGATGGAAAACCACTCCCGGTACAGCAGTCTGGGCTGTAGCATCCATAAAAGGAAACGTGCTGGCTCACCAGAGTGAATGATTTCATAACCAACCTGAGTCCCTTCCACATCTGAAAGCACATCGGCACAGGAGGGGGAAAATTCCTCCCCACCCCCCATGACATTTTCATCTCGTAGATCCTTTCTCAGGACTTCTAGCTGGAAGGCCCTTTTTCATCCTCCATAGGAAGATAACAGCTCCTAATAGAAGACTTCACAGTCAAAGAGTCACCTCCCCTGTAAGGCAGAAATCCCACAATAGTGAGACGATCTGCGGAGGACTAGCTGAGTGCCTGCTAGGTCTGCTGCGTGCTAGACGGAAGGCTGAGATAAAGTCAAAGTGCAAGCGTGTATTTGAGAGAGTCTGAGGAAGCCTACAAGTGAACAGGAGTGTGAAGAGAAAGATGCAGCAAAGGTCCACAAGCAGGGCACTCGAGCCGACAGGGAGGGGCTGGGATGGAGTTTAGTGAGGGCCTGCCTGGCATGCTTGAGGCCCTGGGTCCATCTCCAGCACTTCATAAATGGAGTGTGGTTGTGTGTAATCCCAGCACTCAGGAGGTGGAGGCAGGAGAACCAGCAGTTTACAATCGTTCAGAGATACAGATGAGTCTGAGGCTAGCCTGGGATATATGAGACAGTCCTCCATCCGTGGAAGGCTCAAGATGCTTTTATGGGAATTACCTTCCGAGTGCTTCTGACTTCTCCCTACACAGGCACAGTGTATTCCAAAGATGACCACATACCAGTGGGATTTCGAGATCTGCTGTATGCTGAAGTGGATGCCAAGGGGCTTGGGCGCGGGGCACTGTGGGCACTTGTGTAGGAAGACACTAAGAATCAAGCTTCCCAGCTACCGATAGCTGGAGGGAGCCGGCAGGGACACCCATCCATTTGCTCCAGAAGTGCCTGGAGTGGACAATGGGTACGAGTGAGAACGACAAAATCTTGTTATAACAGGGGTGACAAGTCTAAGGGCCCGGGTGCAAACCTGGAGACGCACTCGGGTGCCGCCGAGCAGGTCTAGGTGGCACGAGGCTATGACTAGTCACCAGTTGACACACAGGCGGCTGCTGGGAGTGGACAGGAAACACCCGGCTGGCCTCCGAAGCTGGCTGCCTGAAGTATTTGGCCGTTCCCCAGGGAGAAAACTATTGCACAGGGTTAAACCTTAAGCTACAGGGTGGGGATCTCCAGCTGCTCCTCTTATAGGGGCAACTCACTGAAAATGAGCAGAGGGAGCCTAGCAGGAGGGACAGAGGACACAACAGACCCAGGACAGGGGAAGCATCACTGGCAATGACTCGGGCCAGTACAAAGGATGCCAAGACCAGCCTAAGCTCAGCAGCTTGCAGGGAGGGGCAAGCTAAGATCCCGCTGGTTGGCTATGGGCTGATCTGGTCCCCGGAGCAGGCAAGGCTGGGCTGTGAAAACAGGGGATCTTTACGGTGTTTGCTGCTGGGGCAGGGGTTGTGTGACAGACTTTTCCTGGGGTGGTGTAGCACACACACAGACACACAGACACACCACAGACACACAGACAGACACACGAACTCAACTCAACACCAGTTAGGGGTTACTTACAAGGAGCACGGATGACCCGACGCAATTGCATGACCAGAGAGCCCACCACACGGGTGACAATCTCGGAAAACTGTGGCCCTAGAGCCCTGACGGCAGTTTGAAGGCAGATCACCCGGAGTTCAAACGTCTCTCTCTGCACCTTGGAGGGACAGAGTCTCCACCACAGCAACTGTTTACTTTCGTTTTTTACTGCGGTGGAGGAGCCCTCAAGATTTTTCCCACTTCCCTTTCTCCCCTACATATGATCTTTTGTTTACCTCCTGAGGCCACCCCTTTCTTCCTGGAGCAAATGTTTCAATTCGGAGAGAATGTCGCAATTCAGAGGAGCATGCCTCTCAACAGCAGGTGGGACTTTTCCACATAAGGTTTCTGTGAGCCCGCCCCTCCTGGCTTTAGGATGTGTTCTCTATCCCTTGAACCTTTCTCTCCATACGTCATCTCTCCATCTGTCCCCAGAAAGTTCTTGTCTATAACACAGTGCGTGGCCCATGATTCTCTCTTGGATATTTGTGTGTCCTGAGAAATTAGGAAGTTTGTGATAAAGTTGTGACTAGGAGCTGGAAAGATGACTCACGGCTGCTCTTCCCGAGGACCTGGGTCCAGTTCCCTGCCCCACATGGCAGCTCACACCTGTCTGTAACTCCAGGATCCAACACCCTCACACAGACAAACAGACAGGCGAAACACCAATAAAATAAAACAAAATAAATTAATTTTTTTTAAAAGGTGGTTTCAGAGAGATTCTTGTATATATTTCTAGGAAGGCAGGGGTGCGGAGAGCACAGGTATTGTCTGGAGAGCTTTCCCGTCAAGGACTTCACCTCTGACCCTGTACTTCCTCTTCAGCTCCCCACTATGCATCATACTCCAGCAGAACGCTGCTTTCCTATGCTCAGCTGCTGGGAAGTCCCTCCACTGGGAGAGCCATTCTGCTTAGGGAATTTTACATGTTCCCGACATTTGTTCAGGTCACCTCTCATTGAAACAAAAGCACTCTGCAGACCACACTGTAAACCTACTGAACGGATAAACGAGGCCTCTGTAGGCTGGGGGTAGAACGTGGCTTGTTTGTTAGCCTGCTCTCTATCCTGTACTAGGCCCTGGGTGTGGTGGCACACGCCTGTAATCCCAGCACTTGGGAGATGCAGGCAGAGGATTACTTTCAAGACTATCTTCAGAAACACAGGAAGGTGGAGGTCAGCCTGAGCTAATACTGCAATTCATTTTATGTCATCTGAAACTTACAGCAGACTGTTTAGACTGAAATGCTCAGAGCACAACATTAAAGCCTGATGCTACCATCTCATCCGAACCCAGCGGAAAAGACAACAAAAGCTGTTATTATTATCCATGCCCCCTCCTCCCCAGTACCATCTTTAGAAATGAACACGATGCAAACCTGTTAGCATGTGAGCCCTGAGGCGTGTGAGGTCCAGAATTGGGCAAATTTGCATAAGTGATACTTTTACATTCTAATTACGATGCGAAACGTGGCTTCTTTGAGAAGGGAAGCAGCCTTTTACTGTTCCCTGTGCTCAGTAGTGCCACCCTTACGTTCAGACACCAACACAGGCAGGAAGCAATTCCATTTATCTAGAAGTCGGAGAAGCTGGGATGAAGAGTACATGCCTTTTGAACATTTTCAATTTCGTTTTAATCTCACGATTCTAAGTTACTGAGAAATTTAAAATGGTGTGTTGTTACAGCAAGCACTCACAGCAGAGAGAAAGGATCAGCTATCCAAAGAGCAAGAAAGGAGAGTCCACAAAAAGAAGCCCCGCGGAAAGGGATAGGGTTACTTTTCTTCTCACCCAAAATCGAGCTAGAAGAAAGGGGAGCTTCCCCAGTGTGGCTGTCCCTGATGTGGCTGTCCCCCGTGTGGCTGTCCCTGGTGTGGCTGTCCCTGGTGTGGCTGTCCCTGGTGTGGCTGTCTCTGGTGTGGCTGTCTCCAGTGTGGCTGTCTTCGGTGTGGTTGTCTCCTGTGTGGCTTTGTTGACTTTCATTCATGTCACTAGAGTTTGAATAATGTCAGATATTCAGTAATGGCTTCCTAGTTTCTGCCAACAGTACAGCTTGACAACATCCCTGGAGAGGTAGAGATGGGTGGATCCCTGGGGTTCCTGTTAATGCCACCAAGAGAGAAAGACCAGTTCTAAAATTTTTGAGACAATTTGAAGCAAGCTTTAATTCTGGCCAAGAGGATGGACTCTGGCCAGGTCCATGTCTGAGTTCCCAAAAAATGGTCAAGAGTCAGTTTTACAGAGGCTTAAAAAGGCAAAAACACAAGGCCACCGTATTTCCTATTAGGTCCAATGGAGCAAGCACATATCCTGACGTATTTCCTGCCTTCTACCTCCAGCCCACATCCAATCAAGCACTTCTGGGGCAAACAAACTTGTTTTCAAACTTGTGAAAACACGTGGCCTGCTAATACCCTGAGAACCACAGTCCCAGCATTCCAGGAAGTTGTCTGTTCCTGGGCAGGAGGGGCTCACAGGTTAGCTTTGGCCAGCCAGTCTACATAGACTCCTTGGTAAATTCCAGGCCAGTGAAAAATCCTGTCTAAAGAAACAAACAAAACAAAACAAAAAAAATCCAGGTGGATTACACCTGAGGAACAGCTTCCAAAGTTGTCCTCTGGCCTCCACATGAATACAAATGGATACACACACACACTCACTCACTCACTCACACACACCCTCCAATATATCAGTTTTGATGAAAACACTTTTCTTTAATATTGCCCTTGAGTCTGACTAAAACATACTTATTAGTTCACTTATATGTAACGGCTCCTCTCTTTCCATTTTTGTTGAGAACTCCATTTCCACAAACTCTCACTCTGCTAAAAGCAGGAACTATTTTAAAAATTAGGTTAGGAGTATTTTCCCCTTTCTTTAAGTCTTTAAGAAATGGACAGAGAAGTAGGTTATGCTCTACTTCTAGAAGAGGGCTGTGCTAGCTAAGGAACACACAAAGGGACAGCAGTAAAATGCATCCTCTTGAGTCCTCTCTATTCTGAAAAATGGGCAGCAGTAAAGCTGAAATTGTCCATTACATGACTTTGTCTCTTATAGAGGAGAAAGATGTGGGTTTGTATACTTCAAGACTAGAGAGAAGGTCATGACACAAAGAAAGACAAGGTCCGTAGAAAAATAACGAAACACAGAGCAAACTAGGGTAGATTTATGAATGGCCAAAAAGAAAGAGAGAAAAGGACACAGCTTTTGATGATACAGGAGCAGTAGCAAGACGTTCTAAATCAAGGAGGCCTGAAGTTCTGGGGATGGAATGCAGGGCTTCGTACATGCTAAGCAAGCACCCTATCAACTGAGCTGACCCCTAACCCCAGGCCAAAAGTTTGAAAAGTTACTTTCTGATTTTTCACTGTTAACTAGAAGAGCAGAAGAACAGATGTCTCTGCAAATCAGCCTTGTCTCGTGATTGGTCTCTTTCAAAACGATTTATTTGTTTTATGTGTATGAGTGTTTGCCTGCATGTATGTACGTGTGCCATGTTTATGCTGGTGCCTGAGGAGGCCAGAAGAGGGCGCTGGAGCTCCTGGAACTGGAGTTAGAGTCTGTTGTGAGTACCCTGTGGGTGCTGGGAACCGGCCCCTAGAGGAGCCAGTGCTCTGAGCCACTGGGACCTCTCTCCATCACCGCTCTCATTCTTTTTGAGTAAGGTAAGAGTTTCCATTTACTTTTATAACACTGCCAAGTACATCTTATTTGTATAATTTGTTTTTCCTTTTGTCTCAGGGAAGAGGGAGTTGGACAGGGACTCCTAATATACTCCAGGCTGGCCTAGAACTTGTACTCCTCCAGCATCAGCCTTCTGAGTGCTGGAGTTACATGTGCCACAACCAGTTTATGTTTCCTTTCTTTCTTTCTTTCTTTCTTTCTTTCTTTCTTTCTTTCTTTCTTTCTTTCTTTCTTTCTTTCTTTTTGTTTTTTGTTTGTTTGTTTGTTTTTGCTTTTGTTTTGTTTTTCAAGACAAGGTTTCTCTGTGCCATCCTGGCTGTTCTGGAACTCACTCTGTAGACCAAGCTGGCTTCAAACTCACAGAGAGATCCACCCACCTCTGCCTCCTGAGTGCTGGGATTAAAGGCGTGCACCACCACTGCTTTCTTTCTTATTAAGAAAATTGAATTATATTTATATGTGTGAGTCTGTGTGTTGGAACATAACCATGAACACAGGTGCAAACAGAGGCCAGCAGAGGGCATTGGATCCCCCCCGGAGCTGGAGTTACAGAGAGTGGTAAGCTACCAGGTGTGAATGTTGGAAACCAAACTCAGGTTCTATCGCAGAGCAGCAGGTTTTCTTTAATAATGAGTCATCTGCCTAGCCCCCTAGTTTATATTTTCTAGAGCAGGAATTGAGGTTGGTGTTTTGAGAATGGAAGCCTGGTATAGAATATCATGGAAGTTACAAGAATGTTCTTTGAGCAGGACATGGTGACACACACCTTTAATCCCAGTGCTTGGGAGGCTGAGGCAGGTGGATCTCTGTGGGTCTGGGGCCAGCCTAGTGCACATATCGAGTTCCAGGTCAGTCAGGGATGCACAGTAAGACCCTGTCTCAAACAATAAAACCTCCAATAAATAAAACCAAAACATTCATTTCATTCATTCAGCACCTGGCAGGCCTTACCCTTGCACACCTCCAAACAGTACTAGGCATGGTTATCACCGTGTTACAGATGAAGGAAGGGGTGAAACAGTATGCTGCAGAATCTGTAGAATCTGCCTGTCTCCATGTCAGACCGAACTAGCTGCTAGAGGAGCAAGGATGGAAAGCAGAATGGAAAGAGTGGAGTTAAAACCCCGAACTTTCCCAGAGCTGTGAGTGAATACTGGTCTGTCTCAGGTCCTCTGCATATATATCATGGCTTCTAATTTAGTGTTTTTATGGGACTCCTGAGTGTGCAAAACAGTGCTGCTGTGGATATTGCTCTTTATGCTGTGAATGTGTGTTGTTCTGACTTAGTTGATAAATAAAAAGCTGATTGGCCAGTAGCCAGGCAGGAAGTATAGGCAGGATAAGCAGAGAGGAGAATTCTGGGAAGAGGAAGGCTGAGTCAGGAGTCTCCAGCCAGACACAGAGGAAGCAAGATGTGAAGGCAGAACTGAGAAAAGGTACCAAGCCACATGGCTAAACATAATAAGAATTATGGGTTAATTTAAGCGTAAGAGCTAGTCAGTAGTTAGCCTGAGCTAATGGCCAAGCAGTTTTAATTAATATAAGCCTCTGAGTGATTATTTTATAAGCAGCTGTGGGGTCTGTGGGGCCTGGCGGGACCAGAGAAAACTTCAGCTACACAGTGCCTTCTCAGACTCTTCTCCTTCTGTTGGTTTGTCTTGTCCAGCTTTGATGAAATAGTTTTATCTTCTATTTTATTTAGTTATATTTTATTATTTTCTCTTAGAAATCTGTTTTGTTTTTTAAAATGAGAGACAGAAAGGAAGTCAATCTGGATGTTAAGGAAGGTGGGAGGAACTGGGAGGAGTAGAGGGAGGGGAACCATAATCAGCATATATTATGTGAGAAAATAATCTATTGTCAATAAAAAGAAAAAAGTCCGCAGGCAGAACGCTTGCCCTGTGAGCATGAGGACATGAGTTCGAATCTGCAGAAGCCGCTTTGTGTCTCCTGTCCCAGCACTCCCATGGAAGACGGGAGGTGGAGACAGGAGAATCACGGGAACATTGCAGGTCAACAGCCTGGCACACACACCAGAGAAGGGACACCTGCTTCAAAACAAGCTGCCAGGCAAGGGGTTGTCCTCTGACCTCTACACGTGCCCCGTGGCACATGTGTGCCTGCACTCACGTATGGACAGACACACATACACTTACACGTGTGTGAACACATACACACACAGATTTAAGGTGAGGGGACAGATGGCTCTGCAGGTAAAGGCTCTTGCAGCGCAAGCCTGGGGACTTGAGTCTGATCCTGAGAATCCATGGAAAGCTGGAAGGACAGAACCAACCCCATAGAATCATCTTCTAAGCTCCATGTGCATGCTGTGAGACACGCACTTAGAATTTGTTAATTTCTGGAAGAAAACGACAGCTGGATTTTGATGCATATTTGTTGCTGTTTGTTTTGTTTGAGACAGGGTCTCACACATTCTGAGTGGGCCTCAAATTCACTATGTAGCCAAGGCACCTTTGTTAATTTTCTATTGCTGTGAAGAGACACCAAGACCAAGGCAACTTATAAAAGAAATCATTTAATTGGGAGCTTGCTTACAGTTTCACAGAGTTAGTGTAATTGCAACAGCTACACACAACTACAGATAGCATGTTGGGAAGCTGAGGTGAGTAGAGCCACCAGCCAAAGCTGCTATTTTAGTCCTAGTAATGCTGCAGTTTAAAACAACAGATTCACAATAAGACAGATTCAGATGGAACAAGACTTTAAATGTTTACAATGTGTGTAAAAATGTACATAGGCTTGGAAGAGAGAGAAGGGAATATATGCAGTTATATGAACAAGTAATTTTTAAAATAAAGTCTTTAAAGAGACAGTGAGGGTAATGTAAAAAATAAGCCACGTAAAGATGGATATCACACAGAAAGTCTGGATTGTGTTGTCTTTGGGATTTTTAGCTACAGAAAAACATTTGATCGTAAAGGCTGTTGAGTTAAGCCAATATGTATATTTTAAAGGTACCTTGACTTCAAAATTTGGATGTAAGGATATGTTACTTTGGAAAGGAGGCTCTGCTTTTGTTTCCACAGAAAGCCAGAGGCTATGGATTTGTTCCAGATTAAGATACATCAGGTTTGACCAGCCAAGACCCCCTGAAACGTCTCCAATGACACCATGGTCCAGATGATCCAACATCCAGAACAGTTTCAAGGCAACTGGCTCAGACGATACACCCTCATGGACTACTCCATAATCCTAAAATTTTCTTTGTGTCTTTATAAGATACAGCGCCCCGCTCCAGCAGGAAGTAGTAAGAGAAGCTACACCCAAATTCCCAAATATACCAAGCTGGCTTTGGAGATGGAATTGGCTCACTCCTTCTCTATACCCAAACATATTGCTAAAAGAAAAGGTAAAGAGTGTTGGCAGCAGACGCTGAACAGGCCTTGTGCATAGCTTGTTTGCCCTAAGGTGCCCTTTTGTTCTTCCTCTTTTCCTGTGGTCAGTAAGTCACAGGATGTTTATGATGTAGCTATTGCTGGAACATTGTTTCAAGAATCAGCTCTCTGCTTGAGGTCTTCCTGTTTGGCTGAGCTGCTGGAACGCAGGTGGGAACCTGAGGACCGTACCCTGACTCCATGGAGAGTAGGAAGTAG
>CABHPH010160934.1:66792-79437 GCA_902168325.1 Peromyscus nudipes
AGTCAATAAAGGAGCTCTCTTTGGATGAAGAATCACGGTGTGTCCTGAGTGCTGCTTAACCTCAGCGTCCCTCGCCAGTTCTCGGTCCCCGGCTGTGGAGGTCACAGCAAAAGAGATTCTTGTGTCCCAAATCAGAAGAGCCCTCTGGTGTGAAGAAAAACCAATATTTTTATTTAAAGCAGGTTGATTATAAATGCAAGTCTTTCTAAAGAAGAAAAGGGGATATGATAGAATGAAAGGGTAGATTAATGAACCTACTTTTAAAGAGTAACAACTTCTTTAGAAATGTTTTATATTGCTATGGATTTTAGTTTATTGATACAAGTTTAAACTTAATTTTGTTATACTGTATATTTCTATTCTCATTTGAGGTATTATATTTGTATAACTCATTTAAATTGTAATGGATAATTAAGAAATAGATTAATAATTAGTCATCTATGATAGTCATACTTATAGCCATGTTAGTTAAGTCTTCTAGGTACACATAGATATATTTCAGATAGATAGGTAATCTTCAAACACTTCAAAGACCTACAGAATATGGCATTTAAAATGTTTTAAAAATTTAGACTTTCTGGACAGTGAGACATGTCTGCTCCTGGCAATACTGATTTACTTCAGAGAGGAGGATGGGCATCGAAGACACTCCATATGGAGTTTATCTTCACCTTGGCAAAAATAGCCATTTGGGCAAGAAACTGTTCTTGCTTGGACTGCTTGATCAACTGGACATGCAGGACCCATAGGAAGGTGACCACTGAACTTTGCTTGGCAAAATGGTCCTTCAGGTTCCTGCTTTGCAGAGGAAACTGCCAGACATTCTACAGGACACAGAGAAAAGTGACTGAGAGACTCTAGGCCTGTGGACTGAAGACAGATGCCCCAACTTTACAAAAGAACTTTGGATGACTGTCCAGGCTGCCAGCTGTCTCTGTCCACTCTCCAAGACTCCCAAAAGTTGCTTGCGTCCTTCTCCCATTTCTCAGGTATTATTATATCCTTCTGGGGTCTTTGATGTAGTTGAAGACTAGATAGTTATAATTTCCTTAGTCATGATAAAAGATAAGTTAGATATGAAACCTTAGACTCACAAATATAGGATAGATAGGATATCTTCTTTAATTTTGCCAAATACAAATAGACTAGATATTATAAATAGAGTAGATATTGTAACCATAATTCTTGCTTGATAATTGTTTTGTTATCTGTAATTTTACTATGTGAAAGTTAAAACCTTCCTTTTTGAAAAAAAAGAAAAGGGGAAGTGCTGTGGATATCGCTCTGTATATGCTGATTGGCCAGTAGCCAGGCAGGAAGTATAGGCTGGACAAGCAGAGAAGAGAATTCTGGGAAGTGGAAGGCTGAGGCAGAGAGCTGCATGAGAAGATGTTAAGATACCAGTAAGCCACGAGCCACATGGCAACTTATAGATGAATAGAAATGGGTTAATTTAAGATATAAGAACAGCTAGCTAGCTGCCATGGCCATACAGTTAATAAATAATATAAGTCTCTGTGTGTTTACTTGGTTGGGTCTGAGTAGCTTGGGACTGGCAGGTGAGAGAGATTTGTCCTGACTGTGGGCCAGGTAGGACCAGAAAAACTCTAGCTAAAGGTTAGTGCATGACCATCATGGTGGGGAGTGTGGCAGCAGGCATGCATGGCTCTGGAGCAGCAGCTGAGAACCTCAAAGACACAGAGACAGAAACTGGCCCTGTTTGGGGCTTTTAAGACCTTAGAGCCCATCCCCAGTGACGCACCTCCTCCAACAAGGCCACACCTCCTCTCACTTCTCAAAGCAGTCCCACTTACGAGGGGCCAAGCAGTCTGACATGATGAGCCTAGGGAGACCATTCTCCTTCAAACCATCACACAAGGATAAGAGTGAGCTCTTCCCGACCCTCCTGTTCCCCTCATCCAAGAACTGAATTACAAGCATATATGTTACCATACCTGACTTCTGTGGCGCTGACGCTGGTACCCAGGGCCACATGCCCCTCCCCTGGATATGTATTGCTTTTAATCTATACACACTGTCTCTTGTGTTTGCACATCCTGTAAATGGAAAATGGTTTTTACATTATGAAATTGCTGGAGAGAAGAAACCTCTATTTTAAAAGAATGAAAAGGATACCAAACTATGCCAAGTGAAACTGCATAAATGTAAATTTCCATGACCATAAATAAAGCTTACTGGAACACAGGTATGCTCATAATTTATATATTGTCTGTGGTTTCTCAGCACCACCATGGCATAGCTGAGTTGTGGCAATAGAGACTGTATGACCCGCAAAGCCTAAAATACTCACTGCCTAGTCCTTTGTAGGAAAAAAGAAAACCTTACTGACCCTTGCTCCAGACTATAAGAAAAATTGAAGCATTATTGCCTGAACGTTCCAGCAAAATCAAGCCTAGGATTATGGCTACAGACTGGAATTTTCTATGGATTTTATGTTATCAGATGCTGGGTCTTGTTTAAACCCTAGGGAGAATTTTTTATGTTTGTGTTTTAGCATGCAATTCATATATTTCTATATATATTTCCATTCTTATTCCAGAGTGGATCTATTCGTATTTCTTATGTATATACACCCATATTCTCCTTCTCTCCCTCCCTTCCTTCCTCCCCTCTACAAACTCTCTCTCTCTCTCTCTCTCTCTCTCTCTCTCTCTCTCTCTCTCTCTCTCTCTCTCTCCCCTGTCCAGCTTTGTCTAGATCCAATGGAATTTAGTTATTGGAAGTTTTTCCTAGTGTGGCGTGTAAATGCAAAAAGAGAGTAGCTAGGGATATATGTGTCTAAAAGATCAAGAGTGGAGAAGTAACTTATGAAAGCTTCAGGCATTAACAGGACAAAATACAATTCAAATACTAATGGTGGAGAGAATTTGATAATAATCTCATTTTTACAGCTGATACAGTTTTGTTATTTTGTAGAGTTAGTGGCCATTATAGGTAATCTCAGTTATCAAACTGGTGGAATCTAGACTGACCTAAGCAAGGAGCCTCTGGGCATGCCCGTGATGATCTACATGAGGTTAACCTATCCAGTGGGTCCCAGAGTGAACATAAGCACTCACTGCTCTCGGTTCCTGCCACCATGCCTCACCACGGTGGACCGTGTGCCCCCAGACTCTAAGTAAAAATCACCTTCTCCGCTTCAGTTGTTTCTCGTCAGGCGTTTGACTCAGCAGTGATGAAGGTCACTAAGGAGTCCATCAGGAGGAGTGTGTTCATCTCTGTTCAGAGACTTCACATCTTCCATTGTGTGCTCCAGGAAAACTGGAGTTTGTTTTTCTGAGTTTACTGCCTTTTTCTTTTTTCTCCCCAATATTGGGAACCCAGGGCCTCTATCACTGAGCTGCATTCCTCAGTCCTAGACTGCTCATTCCCCGCACACCCAGAATCCCAGCACCTGGAGGTAGCGGCAGGAGGTTAAGGGAGTTTCAGGGTACACATGGTTACATAGGAAATTTGAGACTAGACTGAGCTGCATGAGATCCTGTCTCCAATCAAGTCAGCCAAGAAGAAAAGCCTGCTTGCTTCTTGGCTTGCAGAGTGAGATTCCTCCTTTGCAAATGCTAAAAATTGTGATGTGAGATGTTGATAACGCACCTAACAGTTGGATATCACCTATTTAAAGCCTGCTGATCACAGACATGTGAGAAGGCAAAGGGGGGACCAAGAAGAGAGATCAAACTCGGTGCAATAGAAACCCTATATTATCTATGGCTCGAACTGCAGTAAGTGTGTATGCAAAGCAGCATCTTAAATGTTTTTAAGTGCGTAGGTTAGCAGCATTAACTACATTCACCGTTTTTTCTATTTTGAAAAATGGTTTCAGGCAGATCAGATTGAACAAAAACTCACTATGTAGCTGAGGGTGTCTTTGGATTTCTGATCCTCTTCCATTGCCCAAGTGTTGGGATTATAAGTGTGCCCAGTCACATTCACATTGTTACACAGCCACTGTCGCCCTCTGTCCACAGAGTTCTCTGCATCTTGCTCTGGACTCATTGAATGGTGAGTTTTCATTCTCCTCTTCCATCCCTGTAACCACCACCCTACTTTCTGTTTCTAAAAAGCTGACTTTGCCAGGCATCTGCCTCACAAAGGGCGATCATATGGGATTTTTCATTTTGCAGACAGCTGATGTTATCTAGTAGGTTCCTCCATTTTGAGGCGTATGTCAACATTTCCTTCTTTGTTATGGCTGAGTAATAAGCATTATATGAATATACTACTTCGGTTTGTCCATGTACCTGTCAGTGGAAACCTAGGTTGTTCCCACCAGTTGGCCTTTGTTAAGTACTGCTATTAGCATGGGATACAAATCTCTCTTCTAGAGCTTGCCTTCAGTTCTTTGGAGATTCTATCTATCTATCTATCTATCTATCTATCTATCTATCTATCTATCTATCATCTATCTCTCTCTCTATCATCTATCTATCTATCTATCTATCTATCTATCTATCTATCTATCTATCTATCTACCTACCTATCATCTAAGTGGAATCACCAGATCATATGGTAATTCTATTTTTAAAAAATTATGTGTGTGGGTGTTTTGTCTACATGCAAGTCTGTGCACCTTGTGTGTGCCTCTTGTCCAAGGAGTCCAGAAAAGAGTGCTGGATCCCTTGGAACTAGAGTTACAGATGGTTGTTAGCTGCCATGTGAATGCTGGGAACTAAACCCTGGTTTTCTGGAAGAATAGCCAGTGCTCATAACTGCTGAATTCTCTCTCTAGCCCCAGTAATTCTATTTTTAACTTGTTGAGGAACCTGCATACTGTTTTCTACAGGGGTTGCACAAATTTTTTTACTGCAACTAATAGTGCACAGGGTTCTATTTTTACTATATCTTCCCCAGCTCGCGCTCCCCCCCCCCCCCCGGGGGGGTGGGGTTGTGTGTGTGTGTGTGTGTGTGTGTGTGTGTGTGTGTGCGCGCGCGCGCGCGCGCTTTCTGTTATAATAGCTATTCTAATGGATGAAAACCTATAATACAGTTTTATGTCAGAGTGGATGGTGGGTTTGCTGGGCAAGTATTTACACAGTGCCACCGGCTTCTCTGTCACAGCCATTCTTATCCTGGCCAGCTGTGGTGTGGTCATAGAACAAGGTACAAAGCCTTTTGGCTTTGCTGTTCATTCATTCTACATAACAGCTTCCTCTGCCTCTGCCTACCCAGTGCTGGGATAAAAGGTGTGCAAACCCAAATATATCATCCAAATCCCTTTTTAGCCAGATTAGTTAGGAATACATCTTGATTTGTGCTGTGTTTGTACGCTTTCACAAACTTTAAAACACTTGTAAGAACAGTGTGGGAATTCATCTGACAAGGTAAATGCAGTTTACATAACAGCATACTACAAAATAAGCCATTGTTATGACTATTAGACATTCACTGTTCTTATTTATGATCCTTATGTAATTATATATAGTACAGCAGTGATAACAGGTTGTTGACATTTAATGGCATTAAAGATGATTTTCAACCATCATTCTCTAACCATCTATTACGCTGACAGGTCAGGCTTAGGCTTGGCAATCTCACTGTTGTAATGGGTATTAAATGGTGTTCTGGGTGATGTGTACAGGTCAAGAAAGGAACTGAGCAAATAGAATTTGATGTTTGGTGTTACCCAAACTATATGTAATGTGAGCATTGTTTAAAAACAAGAACAATGCTACTTGTTACAAGAGGGGAAGAACAAAAGTCATTCATAAAAGGAGAGAAAGAAGTTGTGAAAATGCGTCCTTAGTCATGGGCGAGGCGTCTCATAGCTGTCTGGATGGTCTCTGTGCACAGTGAATAGCTTTGCTGACACTCTCTGGAAACCCTTGATAAATATCTAATAGCTGATACTTTCTTATCATATATGGCAGGACAGATTTGCTGATGTTTCCTTTTCTCTGTTTGTCAAAAACACCCTAACAAGATGCCTTTTGTTTAAAGATTTCCTTATTAAAAATAGTTATAGCGGCACTAGTCCTAGATTACTTGATCTAAAACAGCAAAATACAAAACAGAGTAAAAAAAATTAATGTTTTATAGACCCTAAGATTTTATTTATTTATTTTAGCAAAATACAAGAATTTAAAGCGTTCCTTTAATTTTGTAATTCCTTACCATGGAATATCCTGGGACATCAACTCTGTTTTCAGCGACAGAACTGATAACTGAACAAGGAAACTGTGGTGGTATTGTGTTCCCCAAAATATTGTGTATGCTAATAAACTTATCTGGGGTCAGAGAACAGGACAGCCACAATATTAAACATGAGGATAGGCAGTGGTAGCATACGCCTTTAATCCTAACATTCCAGAGGCAGAAATTCATGTGTTCAAGGATACACCCAAGCATGGTGACCCACGCCTTTAATCCCAGAAAGCCACACCTTTAATCCCAGGGAGTGGTGGTAGAAAGCAGAAAGGTATATAAGGCGTGAGGACCAGAAACTAGAGGCATTTGGCCTGGAGAAGCATTTGCCCTGGAGAGGCCTTTGGCCTGGAGAAGCATGTGGCTGGTTAAGCTTTCAGGCTTTTAGCAGCAGTTCAGCTGAGACCCATTCTGGATGAGGGCTCGGGGCATCCAATCTGAGGAAACAAGATCAGCTGAGGATCCAGTGAGGTGAGATAGCTGTGGCATGTTCTGTCTCTCTGACCTTCCAGTGTTCACCCCAATACCTGGCCTCAGGTTTGATTTTATTAATAAGACCTTCTAAGATTCATGCTACAGGAAACATAATTAGATTATAAAATTCTTGCTTTAATGAAAATTCTCTAAACAGTGAAAGCAACCTTCAAGGATTTATGTGGGCGGGTGTTTTGCCTGCATGTGTGTATGTGGGCATAGTGTGTGCTTGGTGCCGGTAGAGGTCAGAAGAAGGTGTCAGATGCCCAAGAACTGGAGTTACTACCAATCGTGAGCTGCCATGGAGGTGCTGGGAACCAAATCCAGGTCTTTTTCAAGAATAGCCAGTCCTCTTAAGTGCTGAGCCATCTCTCCAGCCCCAGTTATTTATATTCTATGTGTATGCGTGTTTTGCCTGCATGTGTATATGCATCAGACATGTGCAGTGCCTATTAGGCCAGAAGAGGGCTTTAGAACCCCTGGTACTGGAGTCATAGATGGTTGTGAGTCATCATGTGGGTGCCAGAAACCCAACCCAGGTTCTCTGCAAGAGCAGCAGCAAGGGCTCTTAACTTCAGGTCCATCGCCCCAACCCCAGTGGCTAATAATTTCTGATAATATATTGTGGGATGAACTGATGGTGTTTTTTGTTGTTGTTTGTTTGTTTTTTGAGACAGGTTTCTCTGTGCAGCCCTGGCTGTCCTGGAACTTGCTTTGTAGACTAGGCTGACCTCAAACTCACAGAGGTCCGCCTGCCTCTGCCTCCTAAGTGCTGGGATTAAAGAGGTCTTCTGTGCTGCACCTTTGTGGATACTAGTTACAGGACTGTCTTCAGTGACAGGTCAGTCCTCTCTGTGATGCTGGCCACTCATGGCTCCTTTTCATAAAGTCAGCCATTATTCCTCCATACCATCTTCTACCGCAGCCTCTCAGGGTCCTATTGTACGCCTGTCTTCCACGTTAGTCTCTGAGCAGATTTTCAGAGATGTGGAAATTATTTGTCATTAGAGATAAGGTCTCTTTGAAGCTCAGCTTACATTTAACTCACCATCCTCCTGCCTCAACCTCTGAAGTGCTCAGCTTACAGTGTATAAATCACACCCAGCTTGAGATGTTACATTTTACAAATCAGTTAATAAATAGACATAGTACCCATTTGCTTTGGACTGGCATCACCTACCTGGTTTTCTTGGATGCATTCTATTCTCCCTTGTCTTGCCTATTCTTAACACAGCTGTAACCACCTCCAACCTTTGTGGCTTGACACAAAATTACATTTTGATTATACCAATCTAATATGAACACTACACATTAGGAAGTGGGTACTCTTCTGTAAGGGATGACTCAGAGGTGCAGGCACCTTCACATCTGGTTCCCATGGTTACTGTGGCAAAGGGAAGAGTGGGGTTGGAGGATCATGCAGGGAGCTTTACGGTCAGGCATCAGAATTTCATGTAACACCTCGATCTAATTCTGTTAACTAGGTCTTGTTGCACAATCCTAGCCTACCACGAGGGAGTTAGGAAGCTCCGTCTGTTCACCCAGGAAAAGAAACAGGGATGGTGTACATCTACTGACATGCTTCCTGGGCCCAACCCAACAGTGGGTTCCCAACTTACACAGTCAAGTTCAAAGGCACCAGAGTGTCCTCTAACTTGCTCCCAGTCTGTATCTTATGGCTCAAGGCATATTTAGTTTCAGGGCATTCTCTTTACAATAAGAAGAAATTCTATGCTCATTAGCAGGTTTTCCCATAATTCCCTCCTCAGTCTTTGGCAACCACAAACTTAGTTCTGCAACTATGGATTTGCTTCTTCTGGTTCTGGAAATTTTGTGAGCGAGAATTCCTGGAAAGAATCTTGTGGTGATATTGTGTTCCCCAAAATATTGTGCACCCTAATAAACTTATCTGGGGTCAGAGAACAGAACAGTCACTAGGTATAGAGGCCAGAAAATGGTGGCGCACACACCTTTA
Organism: Peromyscus nudipes; assembly: GCA_902168325.1. Taxonomy (NCBI): domain Eukaryota; kingdom Metazoa; phylum Chordata; class Mammalia; order Rodentia; family Cricetidae; genus Peromyscus; species Peromyscus nudipes. The sequence continues at coordinate 75,404 of CABHPH010160934.1, forward strand.
ATCCTATCACTTGGGAGGCAGAGATCCATCCAGATCTCTGAGTTTAAAGCCACACTGGAAACAGCTAGGCATGGTGACTCATGCCTTTAATCCCAGAAAGTGAGCCTTTAATCCCTCCTAAGTGCTTTCCAAACAATTGTTTTATTTTACAATACCACTCACCAACAATCTATGAAGATTCCAATTTCTCTACATCTCATCTGCATGCTTTAGTCCATCTCTTTTCTTTTTTTCTGCCAGTATAGAGTGTATAAAAGGGTATCTGTGTGTGTGTGTGTGTGTGTGTGTGTGTGTGTGTGTCTTCCAAATGACTGATGTTTTTGAGTGTCTTTTCATGTGCTTTGGAACATTTGTATACCTGGAGAAATATACTGTTGGGTCATTTATTCATTTTAAAATTGAATTACTTTATATCATTTACTTATGGGTTCTCTATAAAACTGGAACACTAGCTCATTATATGTCATTTACACATATTTTCCTTTTCACTTTCTTGATAGTGCCCTGGTACACTTCCCTTGGGTAGCTGTCTTTCCTCCTCCTCCCACAGTCCCAACGACAAACTCACTGGGGACCCAAGGAGTTTATAAGGCTTACTCACAGAGCGATGGGCGGAGACGACGGCGGTGTGTGGACGATTTAAAGCAGCCACATAGAAGGTCAGCACTCAGTATGGATAATAATAACTCTGCCATAGCTGTGCAGATGGGGTCCCCTCCCCTAAGCCTTCCCAGAGACCCCTGAGACGGCATGCAATTAGAGAAGAATTGTATACAATTGGCTAGGAGGTGGCTGGATACTCAGGTGCCGGTCCCATGACCCTCCCAGGACCTATCCTTCCGAGAGAGCACTGGTGGTCAACAGACCCAGCTGTGCTGATCTTTGGTGAGCAGGTGCAGCCAAACTCCTGACTCAGAGGCCAGTCCTTTGCAGAATGTCCTTTGAAACATGTAAGTTTTCAGTTTAGATGAAATCCAATTTGTTTATTTCTTTGTTTTTTTTCTTCTGCTTGAAGCCACTGTCCATTGAAGATCACAAAAATGTGTGCCTCCATTCTAAGTGTTTTACAGTCACGTCTTTGGAGTGTTACACTGTAACACACACTTAGATATTATGTGACACAGAGGTGTGAGTTCACTATTTGCACGAGCATATTTAGTTGTGTCAGCACCAGCTGTTAAAAAAAGAACACCCTTTGCCCATCCATGGTCATAGCACTTCTGCCCATAATGTATTTGCTCAGTTTGGAATCATTAATTATATCTCACTGGTTTAGATTTCTGAAATCAAGTCAACACTAGGTAGTCCAGTTTTTATTTTTACGACTGTGTTAGATATTCTAAGTTCTTTGCATTTCCATGTGACTTTTATGGTCAGCTTCACAGCTGTAAAAACTCAACTGGACTTCTGATAGGGATTGTGCCTACATTAATTTGGAGACTATTTTAACAATTTAGTGTTTGAGACAAAGTCTTCCTATTGGCTTAGGTTGGCCTAGAACATACTTCATCCAGGCCGGTCTTAAATATATAATCCTGCCTTGGCCTCCTGGATGCTGGGATTATAGGCATGTGCCACCATACTTTGCTTTCATTTAAATAATATTCTAAATAATATTCTATCTCGTAATCCGATGTCAGAGCAAGTCTCTGCACTGTCTTTCAATTACATTTTCTAGTTTTTAATGTTCAAGTCTTAGATTTGTCTTAGACATAACTGTTTTATTCTTTCTGATGTTACTGTAGATTGAATTGTTTTCCTAATTTGTTTTGGGTTGCTCAGTTGCTAGCATATAAAATATATACTGGCTTTTTGGATATAAATCTTGTGTCCTACAACACTGCAAGCCTGGTTTATTATTTTTAGTAGGTTTTTGTACGTGTGTACCTTCCTTAGGCTTTTTTATATAGAACACCAAGCTATGCCTTTGTGAGGACTTTGGCAGTACTTCCAATTTTCTATTTATCCTTGATATCATTTTGGCTGTTTATAATTTGTCCCTACTCTTGAAAAGCAGGTTTATTTTTTTCCAAGATTTAACTTTCAATTTTTATTTATGTGTATGCACATGTGTTTGCCGGTACGAATGTGTAAGCTGTGCCTTTGGAGGTTAAAGAGGTCACTGGATCCTCAGGAGCTGGAGTCACAGGCAGTCGTGAGCCTCCGTGTGGGTGCTGGGAATTAAAACCCCAGTCCTCTGGAAGAGCGGTCAGTCCTCTGGCCAGCTCCCAGGAGCACCCACTCTCAGCAGGTTACTTTTTTTTTTTCTTTCTGAAAACAGATATGCTCTTTCAAGATCTATCTGAAAGAGACTTAAGGCGAATCACATTTCCAGGTGTGTAGTGAATGCATGCTCCTAATCCCAGTCTGGGAGCCCGAGGCAGGTGCATCATGAATCAAGACAGCTTGCTCTAGAGGAGACACTTTCAGAAACAAAACAAAACTAATGTGTCATTAGAACGTGTGCATATCTTAAGGCGAACAAGACGCAACGCAAGAAGGTCATTAAAGGATGGGTAAATGCTTGAACTGTAAAGACTTTTCTACACTAGTCATTTATATGCAAAATCTCAAGTCTGATTATAATTATGCATCTTCAATGCTCACTAGAGCCATCACCAACACAAAGGAAACTTCCTTTTAGTTTTGGAAAAGATCAGGTTCCTCCCACTAGATAAAAAAGACATTGACATCTTCTGCCACACCCTAAACACCACCCACCAGGAGCATCTGAATTGTAGGGGTGTCCTTGGAGCTAACGGCCATCATCTCCATCAGAGCAGCTGCGACTGCTTGCAAGGACCATCAAGATGGGGCCTTGTGATGGCTGACATTTCCTCATAGAAGAAAGGAGTGGGGACAGGAACTGGATCCCCACGCCCCAGGAGATGCCAGCACCCTCTCCTGCACTTCTCAGCAGCTCTACGCAACTGCCCTAAAAGCGCATGATCCTTGCCAGCTCTCAAGAAGATAGCCCATATAGTGTGTGGAAGGTTTCCAGAATTCCTCATGCTTGCTGAACTGAGGGCTGAGGGAGGTATAGTTGCTTCGAGAGAACGATGACGCTCCTGGAAGTAGCCCCTTACACAAGTAAATGAGCCGGTAAACGCATTGTTTCCCCCAAGCAGGACTTCCGTGTCATCAGAGGGCCTGTAGTTGGTGCCCTGTTTGCAGGGAGAGGTCATCTGTTCACTCCAGAAAGACTCTGAGCCATATCTGCTGATGAGTGGCATTTCCTGCCCTTTTTCTTGAGCTGATGGACCTCCCCCTAATATGAGCCTGTCTATCCGGGAAAGAGCTGGTGGCAGGGTAATACAATTCTGGGATTTTTTTTTTTCTTTTGTAAAGACAGGTCTTTCTACAGAGCCCTGCTGTCCTGGAACTGGCCATGTAGACCAGGCTGGCCTTGAACTCAAATCTGCCTGCCACTGCCTTCTGAGTGCTGGGATTAAAGGTGTGCAACACCACGATGGACCGACTGGGATTTTAAAAAGCATTTGTACTTAGGTGTTATAATTTGCAGTAGCAATCCCAGGACTTGGGAGGTTGAAGCAGGAGGATTGCCCTGAATCTGGGGACAGCCTGGGCTACAGAGACCCTGTTTCAAGAAAACAAAAAAATTCAAACAGAAAAATAAAAACTGGAGAGAATTCATCTTTGCAGACTGATCTATGAGCCAGACCCAAATCGTTTTGAATTAAAACCTGTTAGAACCAGTGTGACACAGCTGGGGTCCGGTTTGCTTTGCTAGTACTTCTTAGACAGCTGAGTTCAGAGAGCTTCATGGTTCAGAGTGCTGCCATCTCCAGCGTTGCTCAGAGCCACAAACACAAGCGGTGGACAGTCAGACGAAACAGTTTCCCCCACAAATAGCAGGGAGTGGTTGGCCTGCCCCCGGCTCTATTATCACGTAGCTCTACTCTGAGAAATGTCTAGGCCATTCCAGCTTTTTACAGAGGAGAAAAAAGAAAATCTGGTGTGTAATTAAAAAAAAAAAAAGTAAATAAAAAAAAAGCCCGAAGCTTCTGGCCTCC
>CABHPH010160935.1:9912-31453 GCA_902168325.1 Peromyscus nudipes
TCTTTAGTATAGTAAGCTAGCAACAGCACAATCTCTTATAAGGCAAGTAAATACCTTATGGGGATAGTAAAAAATAAACTAGGAGGGAATCCTAAGGAGACACAAGAAAACCATAAACCGGCTCTTCATGAAGCAAGCAGAAAAGGATGTGTGTTTCACTGACAGATCTTTCAGGCACGGGTAAGTTCTATGCTCTTCAGAGACACCCTTTCAAGCGCCAACATGTCTGTAATAGTTCAGTCCCACGGAGACTGTTAAAGTAAACTCTTAAAGCAGAAATATTGTCTTTATTCTTCAACTCTACTGCAGTAAGCCTGGGAAGAAATGAACTTACCTTTACTTAGAAACATCTCATGGAGCCCAGGCTTGGTGAGCAGATCACACTCCCCATTTCTCTCCCACCTTCCTTGAGTAAGAATACTCTAACAGGAGGATCTCTGTGAGTTTGAGGCCACCCTGGCCTACAGAGCGAATCCCAGGACAGACTCCAAAGCTACACAGAGAAACCTTGTCTCGAACACCCCCCCAAAAAACCCAAAAAAAACCCAAAACAAAACAAAACAAAAAAATAATACATATAGCAATAACAAAACCGTCCCCCACATACCAAAAAGAAAATATGTTATGTCTCTATTACCACTTAGAGGAAATTGTGGTTATTTTTTTACACATATATAGATAAACATAAAGAACCTCAGACTGTATGTGCACTGTTTTATATGCATAATTTAATTTTGAAAATGATTCACATGGTATGTTTGTTCATTTCCCCTCTAAGTAGGAATATTCCAAAGACATCTTTCCATTTCAGCAGATGTATTTCTGTAATGGTTTAATGTGTAATATTTTATTTCATAAATGCCCTACATCTTTTTCTGCATAAAAATTAAAGTGTAAGCAGGGCTATAGTACTTGCCTAACATGCAAATGGCCCTGGGTTTGATCCCCAGCACAGTTAGAAAACAACACTGAACAAACTCATGGTGTAGGTAACCACTGTCCCACTGAAGGACACAATGACTAGTACTCCAATGACTATTCAAGCAAGTGCATAGGAGAGAGTCAGAGTAACCCTTCAGGCTAAATCTCAGGAACGGAGAAAATGACTGACACGAGAGCATCTTTGAACACCATCCTGATGGTGCAAGCAAGGCTGTGGGAGAGAAAGGGTTTTAAGCCACAAAGAAAAGGACATAGATGAACACATTTATAAAGCTTTCCACTGTCCAGCACAAATGACCATGGTTTATGGCAGACCAGGTTTTGGGATTGATGACATGAATCTAGTCATTCATTTTACTTAAGAGAAAAACAGAAAAAAAGAAGTATCTGTCATAAGATCAGTAAGTCCAGAGTGAAAAACAGGTTTCTTCAAACAAATTCAAGATGAGAATTTCCTAAAATAAATCTCACAAATTCCTTCCTTTGTTGACTTTCAAACATAAAGAAAAAAAAATGCACCAGGCAATTTATGTGTTGAACTTGAAGGAAATATGGTGGTCTTCAAAATGAGGGGACAAGAAAGGCTGTTCTAAAGATGTCACTAAAATGTGGACATAAAATTAACTCGATATGGCATTTAATCAAAAAGCTAACAAAGAAAGGAAAAAACAAAACTGAAAAAAAAAAAGTCTGTAACATAGGCTATGAACATTGAACCTTTTTAATTTATTTTTTCTTTTTCTTTTTTTTCTTTTTTGGTTTTTCGGGACAGGGTTTCCCTGTATAGCTTTGCGCCTTTCCTGGAATTCACTTGGTAGCCCAGGCTGGCCTCGAACTCACAGAGATCAGCCTGCCTCTGCCTCCCGAGCGCGGGGATTAAAGGCGTGCGTCACCACCGCCCGGCTATTTTTTGTTTTTCAAGGCTGGGCTTCTCTGTGTAGCCCTGGCTATCCCTGAACTCACTCTGTAGAACAGGATGGCTTTGAACATAGAGAATTATTTGCCTCTGCCTCCCAAGAGCTGGGATTAAAGGCGTACGCCACCACCTTTTTTAATGTACCAGGAATTGTTACTGACCAGAGAAAGAACAACTATCTCAAAATATAGGAGGCATGAAAAAACAATTCACAGAAACAAACAAAAATGTGCACTAATTGGGAAAACTGCTGAATGTCAGAGTAGCTGGAGAGTGGTATATCTCACCTTCCTGAGCTCATCCTACAGCCCTTTAGGGGACAATCTACATCAAGTATCAAAATATAAAGGACACATATCTAGGAGTTACTCTTACTTGAGGAAATTTATCCTAAGAAGATAATTATGTGCAACTTAAAGTAAAATAGCGCACAAATCAATTGTACCAAGTAGAGAATCTCTGAACTGCAATATATATGTACTTAGAACAGAATACTATGTAGCCATTAAGATAATTGGCAATAAGTCTTTATTTTTGATATTGAAAATTATCAGAATGCAGGTTTTAAAAAGGGGTTATGGGATGAAATTATGGTGTGAATCCATTCATGTCAGATGGCTATACAGAATTTTTTCACAAAGCTACTCAAATGGATGGCCACCAAAACACTGCCAGTGAGTTTTGGTGATGTTTATATACCTAAGGGCACCTTTCTGGGTTTCGGAAGAGTGAATGTGTCACTTTTATGAAAATAACAAGCTTTTCATTATGGGGATGATTCTACTGGACAGACATACCTGTTTTCTTCCTAATGAGCTGGTTTTATCTGTGCCTTGCTTGGCTGACAAGGCCAGCTACTCCTTATGTTTGCTGTGACTATTCCTACTGCTCCCTGGAGACTCCCCGCTGGTTCTTAGTACTGTGTTCCTGGGGGCAGCACCTAGACACTTGGAACTGCTGTAGGTTAGTCTATTGTACTACTGAGGTGATTCAGGAAATTCCAACTGTATTAGTTCTTTGTCAATTTGACATAAGCTAAAGTCAAGAGAAGAGGGAACCTCAGTTGAAAAAATGCCTCCACCAAACTGGCCTTTGGGCAAGCTTGTGGGGCATTTTTTTTTAAAATAATTATTGATGTGTGGGCAGCCCTACTCCTGGGCAGCTGGATGCTATAAGAAATCAGGCTGAGCAAACTATGGGAAACAAGCCAGGAAGCAGCACCCTTCATGGCCTCTGCATCAGGTCCTACCTCCAGGTTCCCGCCCTGACTTCCCTCAGGATGGACTATGACCTGGAAGTGTAAACTGAAATAACCCTTTCCTCCCCAAGTTGCTTTCGGTCAGTGTTTTATCACAATAGAAACCTTAGCTAAGACACCAATTCCTAGGGAGACCGAGTTCAGCCATATGGGTAATGATCTAATCAACATTCCTATGTATGAAAACCCAATCTGAGCACCAAAAGTAAGCAGAATTTTATGGCTGAACACACTGACATTTAACGACAAAGAGGTGATTTAACACTATTGGGAGAGGTTGTCAAAACTCCCAATTGTCTCCCAGGGTTTATCCTAAGTGTATCTTTTCTGTTCAAAGTATGGAACTTAAGCATTCTGGAAGTTATTCTAGTAAATTTTCAAACTTGAAGGGATCAGGAGGCAAAATGCAGGTGACCTGGGGACCGACCCCCTGAGCCTTGTGGCTATCACCTGAAGTAAAGGCAGCCATGTGGAAGACTGCGCCGTAACCTGTACTCACTCAAGGAAGGTAAGTGTCGAAACTTTGCTATGGTGCTGCTAGCTTATGTCAGACCATTGGGATGAGATGGGGCAGTGGTCACCCTGCTTCCTACATTTGATGGATTCAAATCAAGTAGGTGCGCTAACGACAAAAGACCAGCAGCTTAGTAAACAGTGTTTTGTAACGTCTCATCCTTCTTGGGTATCCAAATGCCTCCCGGTCTGTGCCACTCATGCAGCTCCCCTGGGCCATATTACCACCGCACTGTATGTATCAGAGCATCAGCCACTCCATGCCACATCTGCCTATGCCTTTCTTTCATATACTGGGCTGTGCCTGTCGAAAAGAGAGACCACAGCTTATTTACCTTGTGCTCTCAATGCCCATAGCATGGCAGATGGTCCATTTGTTTAGTGAGTGAATGAAGGAGTTCAGGGAATAACACTGTCCATAAACAACACTCCAGTGAGAAAAGTGCTGGAGTGGGCACTTTGGTTTAAAACATCAGAGTTGGTTTTGCAGTTTTCTTTCCCTTGACCTTTCTACATTCAGCAAAACACTGTGGGATCTGGTTGATCAAAGAGCTAAGCAAACCTCTGCATGGAAATAGTAACTGAAGCTAAGAATTCCTTCGAACACAGCAAGAAAAAGAGGATGGTGCCAAATGTTCTTTTTCATCCTTAGACTTTTATAGTCTCCTATGACACAACACTAGATTGGACTTTAGCGACTGACTAACTCCTCTCTCCAGCCCTCCCACCCCAGTCAGCAAGCTCCTACCTTTCTCCACAGTGACTGACTTACCTTTTAATCGAGCATCACCCCCAAAGGCGCCACAGCCCCAGTTTCCTGTGGCCACTGCAGAAAGATTCTCAGGAGGAACTCCAGGGCGGAGAAATCCACAGTAAGCCTGCAGGATGAAAGAGACACCATGTGAGCAGACACCAACAGCGCCCTCTGGCTGAAGGGCGAGATCGGCATCCACTGTCAAGCTTTGTTCTCAGTCCCATTTTCTTTAGGGCCAAAATAAAGGGGAAAACAGAGGAGTAAGATGTGAAGGACAGTAAGAACTGAAAAAGTCTAGTATTTGTTTAGATGTAACTGCTTCGATGTTGGGCAAATCAACCCACTCAACCCAGTAAGTCTCAGCTGCTCTATCCAGTGAAATAACACAAGTGGACTACCGGATGGATGGATGTCAAGACCCTGTGCTGGGGCCCCGGGAACGACAACTGGGACAACGCACTTGCTCAGCACTTCTGCACACTTCCGGTCAGTGTCCTTCTTTTGTGGAGTCAGGGTCCCTGCAGTGCTTCACTGGTCAAAGAGTCAGTTAGTTTTGTGGTTTCCTCCTCTCTACACTCAGCTAAACGAGACACTGGGGTTAGACTAAGAACCACAGCTTTAAAAGGGATTCTTATATTCTGTAACAAAATCTTAGTGCAGACTGTCACTGCCCATCCCCTTCCTCTCTCTGGCTCCAGAACAAAATGGCCTCTAAGACCTCTCTCGGTCCCTAGTCTCCAGTTTCACAGCTCTGTTCTAAGTTAGACTATTTAAGAATTTACCAGTTACCTCCCCAAAGCACAATATATCCTAAGGATGTTGGATAAGTAGCAACTAAATAACAAGCTCATTTGGACACAAGAAGACCCGAGTTTAAGGTCTCAAAGTTTCTGACTTTTATCTCCTTGCTATCAGCCAAGTCAGTCTTCCTGCCTTTCAAGGGTTCTTAGCGTTGTGAAACTATCAGATGAGTTAAAGAGGTTTAATGTAACAGCAAAGCAAATCTCCTCTAGGGTCTCTCAGGTATCAACCAAAGACAAAAATATAGTCTGTATGCAATACTAAACCAAACTACAAGGATGATCTGTGACAAATGTCCCTAGAGAAAAAACAAGGATAAAGAAAGATGCTTCTGTGAAACTCACATGAAGAAATATAGTAAATTGCTCTCTGAAGTCTCCGTAAAGGTATAAAAATGTATTTTACACACTGTCTGGATGGATTAACAAGGCTATTTCTTTTACCCTCCTAGGCTGTAAATCCTGACGGTTATTAATTATAAGTTGTTACTAAACCGTTATTCAATACCAAGGTACGGAGCTTATATAAGAACTCACAAATTACCTGTATAATCAGATGGACTGAGCTTCTGAAAATTCCTTTCAGGTCAACAATATGAGAGAGCTCCGTTTGTTTTTTGGCAGGTTCTTCAAAGATGAAGAATCTGACATTCATTATATGAACATGAGGGAGAACAACCCTCTGTCAGAGTAAACACAACTCTGCCACTGTGTCCTGTCATTTTTCCTAATATGCTTAAACAAAGATATTAAATTAAACAAAGAAGCTGACGGTTCAGCCCCCTGCCTACTACTGTAACCATCCTGGTGGGAGAGACAATACTTAGGACAGACCCTTGTGTTTCTGCCTTTGGTCATTAGAATATGAAGGGAAGGGCTAAAGCCCTGCCACCACTGGAGGAGGAACTTGCCTCCCAGAAGGGGATTTCATACACTTCTAACAACTTATTGGACAAGTCTGCAGGACAGAGAAGCAATGACAATGATGGGTGGGACTAGGGCTGCTTACTTATGTATGCCCCCTGCCCTCTGGTTAAAGCTAAATCTCAGGTCAAGACCCTTATTTCTTTCCCCTTCCCAACATAGCCACACTGAACACATCTCTTTTTTCTGTTTTTCATTATGATCTGTCTCTTTAGAGTATTGGAGATGGATGTTTGAACTTAGTGTGTCTAGACTGGCAGAACTTAGAACAGTGGTTCTCAACCTTCCTAATGCTGCCACCTTTTAATATAGTTCCTCATGTTGTAGTGACCCCCAACAATAAAATTATTTTTGTTGCTACTCCATAACTATTTTTGCTAATTATGAATCGTAATGTAATTATTTGTGTTTTCTGATCGTCTTAGGCAACCCCTGAGAAAGGGTTTTTCAACCCCAGGGGGCCACAACCCACAGGTTGAGGACCACTGAATGTCACTGCCTTAGAAACTCTAAAATTGTCTCTAAGTAACTAGGGTTAAGTCATTTCAATAAGCAAAAATAGCTTAGTTTAGTGATGATCAGGTTTAACAATGGAGAGTTTAAAACACTTAAATTATTAGAAGTAACATCTAACATAAAATGTCTTATTTTTTTGAAAATATGGCCACAACAAAAACTCTGAAACTGAAATTAAAATGCATTTAATAATTTTTATCAAATACTTTCAGATAAAACTTCTAAAAAGTAATTAGATAGAAATTAAATGATTTAGAATTACATAGTAATATACAAAGGACTGGTTAGAATGATTAAATGTAAAATGTTTTCACTCTGTTAAAGTCAAGCATTTGTAAGTTCAGAAGTACAGTAGTCTCCCAGCATCCTTTAGGGGAGTATTTCAGGATACCACTGAGGATATCAAAGTCCACTTGTGTTCAAGACAGCACACTCTTATATGGCCTACACAACCCTCTGGTATTCTTTAAAGAGTTTAAATCAGTCGGGTGGTGGTGGCGCATGCCTTTAATCCTAGTACTCAAGAGGCAGAGCCAGGCAGATCTCTGTGAGTTTGAGGCCAGCCTGTTATACAGAGCGAGATCCAGGACAGGCACCAAAACAACATAGAGAAACCCTGTCTCAACCGCCCCTCCCCTCAAAAAAAAAGAGTTTAAATCATGTTTAGCTTTGTAAACACCTGCTACAATATATGAATTAGCAAGCAATAACATGAAAAAAAAAAACCCTATACATCAGAATGCATGAAGTAAAACGTTTTCAATGAGTCTATGGATGCAGAACCCAGAAGCAATGGAGAGCAATGAGGTAAGGTGCCTGAACCCCTTTAGAGAGTCCGCCCAGGGCTGGAGAGATGGCTCAGTGGTTAAGAGCACTGACTGCTCTTCCAGAGGTCCTGAGTTCAATTCCCAGCAACCACATGGTGGCTTACAACCATCTGTAATGAGATCTGGTGCCCTCTTCTGGCCTGCAGGGACACATGCAGGCAGAATACTGTATACATAATAAATAAATAAATCTTTGGGGTTGGGGATTTAGCTCAGTGGTAGAGCGCTTGCCTAGCAAGCACAAGGCCCTAGGTTCGATCCTCAGCTCAAAAAAAAAACAAATAAATAAATAAAAGAGAGAGTCCACCCAGGGACCCAGGGACGTCAATTCTTTAGGAGGTTAGCAGATCCCCTAAGTGCTGAGATTCTTTCTCCCTTCACAGCAGAACTGAACTTAACACTGGTGAGAAGAAGAGATCAGAAAGGAAGCAATCTTAGAATTTGTCAAGTCCTCACTCCACAAAGTTCTTTTTTTTTTTTCTTTGGTTTTTGTTTTTTTTTTCGGGACAGGGTTTGCTTTGTAGCTTTGCGCCTTTCCTGGAACTCACTTGGTAGTCCAGGATGGCCTCGAACTCACAGAGATCCGCCTGGCTCTGCCTCTCGAGTGCTGGGATTAAAGGCGTGCGCCACCACCGCCCAGCATCCACAAAGTTCTTAGGAGTTCTCTACAGCACCATATTGGTAAATACTTTTCTGTTCCCCCCAACCAAGGTGGGAATGTTTGAGGAAACCGGCAGAGAAAAGGAAACCAATGTGAACTCAGGCCATGCATTGACCTTCTGTCTCCCAATGCTACAACACAGCAATTCATTCATCCTAATAAATAACTGAAAAGAGGCAAGTATTCATACCCCAGGAGAAGGAGAAAAAATCAATGAACACCTATATGCCAGAGTGAGATCTGATGAAGAAGGAAGGAAGAGAGAGGTAACCTTGGACTCCTGGAGGTTGCAAAGAGGAGTGCTGACACCAAAAACCAACCAACCAACAAAAGAAAAGAAAAATACTGCCATCTAGAATGAAAAACTAGAGACTGAACAGGAAAGTGAAGACAGAGAGGTAAGCAGGAAACAAAGAAAAGTGAAAAAGAAATGAAAGAAAGCAGGTCGTCTCCAGAACAGAGCTGGCCACAGAGTACTCTGGCACAAACATGTACATACAGACACATACGCACTCTGACTTCAAGGTCATTAGTGACACTTTCAAGTAGATACATTTCAACGATGTTTCACTCTCATGTAAACATATACTTTCCCCCAGATTTATAATCATTGTTCCTGGAGAACTGTGTATTCATATGAAGTCAACCTATCATACTAGTTTAATCTAAACTAGTCAACAGTTGATACAGAGGTTTTCCATATTCTGTGGTTTCTTAAAAAGTCTTTTAATTTTTTGGAAATGAGAATAAAGTTATACTATAAAGAGCCTTAAAATCATCCTATGCTCAGTCACAACACATTTGGTAAACCCCTAAATACCCACTGTATAAAGACATTGATTCGTATCTTACACATCACAGAACAGACTGAGAATCAGTAAACTATTTACAACCAGGACAGTCATTAAACCAGAGCTCATCAACTCAAACAATTATAAACATTTTGTCATGATGATACCAAAACATGAGAGATTCCAATACAGTCAGATGAAACAGATAATAAAATATGAGATTATAGGTAATTTTTGGGTACATTTATATGACTACATTTGATGTGTAAAGACCTACAAAAACAACTGTTTGAAAGGGAGACTCATGGATGGCTTTGTATTTGAAGTAACTATATATATTAGCACACAGTTTATCCCAGTTCTCACTTCTTCTGTCTGTGTGGCCATGCCAGTGAGCATCAAGGAATGCCTGTGGAGTCCAGGGGACAGCTGCAGAAAACCAGCAAGATCCAGCTCAGGCTACTGTGATTGGTGGCAGGTATCTTTACCTCTCGAGACATCTTACCAGTCCAGTTTCTGGTATTTTTTAAATGAGTAAAATGAAAGAAGTAATTGAGTTCAGTTTTCTTATTTTTAAAATAAAAAAAATAGATTGGATATCTTCATGATTTTCTGGTTCTATGTACTAAGAATGTCACAGGAAAACTTCCTAGATATGATACATTTGAACTAAGACTCCAGAAAAAGAATGTGACATCCACTTTGAGATTATAAATGATCAGACAGATATTGCACTTCTTAGAAATATCAGCAGAAAGCACCGATTGATTTGTTATTAGGCTTTGATTTAGTAATAACCCCACTCCAAATATAGATCCTAACAAAAATCAATAAAATAGGAAACAGCTGCAATCAACTTGGTTCAATTTCTATCCCAGAAGGCTCCGGGAAATGTATTCATAATGTAACCTCACCTAAACAAGTCTAAGAGGATAAATACAGCATTTCACTGGCATCTCATTCTTCCCTTGCAGAGACACCTGACACTTTTACAAGCTGGAGTCACAAATCTTTCCAACACCAGTGTCTAAAATGTCAACCAGCTGATCTCTCCCAGAATTAAAAATACCTTCCCAGTACAGTTGGACAGAGTAAGACTGATTCATGCTTTTTACAGACCAGCTCTTCCTGCAGGTCCTGATGTAGGTCTAACAGGACAGATGGAGCTTGCATGGAGTGACCTCTTCTAGAGGATTTCCATTCCAGTTGTCATCCCCTCAGCAATGCCTAGTGGCAAACAGGATGCGAGAGCGAAGACATACACAATGCACTATGGTTGCAGGCTTTGATGCTTCATCTAAAAGATGCTCTACTCTCCGAGGCTACCTTCCATAATGGATGCAAAAATTTAAGTAAGTTATCACTAATACGATCTAACATGTTTGCTCTAAACACAAGTTTATAAAACATAATGAAATACAATACATTATTTCCTCCAACTTGTACTTCCCTTTGATGTGATTCTTGATGCTTGTGCCAAAATTCACAAATCTGTTTAATAGATAAGTGTGATTAATAAGAAATAGAATTTACTTTAGGAAGCCCACAGTTTGTTTTCTTCTGTTGTTTTTTTTAGTGTGTGTATGTATGTGTGAGAGTCTGTGTGTGGAGGCCTGAGGTGCTGCTAGGTGAATTCCTCTATTGTTGCATCTTATTTTTTGAGACAGGGTGTCTCACTGACTAGAGCTTGCTGTTTCAGCTAGAATGGCTCGCCAGTGACCACCAGGAATCCACTTGTCTCTGCCTTCTCACTGCTAGGGTTACAGGCACACAGTTTTTACATAGGTTTTGTGTAGGCACTGGGGATCTAAACTCAGACCTCGTGCTGGAAGCACTCTGCCCACAGAGTCACCTCCCTGGTCCCTGTATTAGATAAGATTAAGATGTTGGGCTGGTGAGGTAGGTTAAGTGGTTAAGGTGCTTGCTATCAAGGCTGGCACTCTGAGCTCAGTCCCTGGAATCCAGATGGTGAGAGGAGAAATGACTCTTGTAAGCTGTCCTGTAACCTCTGCAAGTGCACTGTGGCACACATGTCCTACCACACATACAAAATAAATTAATAAAAATGTAACAAAATGGTTTTTTAAAATAAGATGAAAACGGCATTTAACAAAATTATTTGTTGCTTTTTTTCTTTTTCATCAAGAGTTAGAAAACAATTATTTGCTGAAATAATAAATTTTGTGAACATAGCAATAAATGAAAAGAACATGCATCTAACCCTGGTATGGTGATACAAGCCTGTAATCCCAGCACTCAGAAGGCAAAGGCAGAAGAATTATGAGTTCAAGGCCAGTCTGAGCTATAATAAAACCCTGTCTCAAAAGGGGGAAGAAAAAAAAGGGAACACACATTTATCAATTGGCTTCCCACATGACAGGCCCTGAACCAGGTGCTTTCTCAATATTAGTTTACATGTCAATCAGCTGTATTAAATCTGCACTATTTTTCTTGTCTTGTGGGAATTTAATAAATATGTGGGGGACAACCTAAATTTCCTTTAAAAAGAAATCAGACAGAAAGGAACACTGGGAAGATTCACCAAATACATTGACACAGTCAAAGTTTCTGAGAACAAGAAAGGGGTGACTGTGGCACATACTCGTAGGACAGCAAGGCAGGGAAGATTCGAAGTCATTAAGACTAAATAAAGTGAACAGTATAGAGGGTCAGACCTAGTAACTAATTTCTTTTTTTTTCTTTTTTTTTTTTTTGGTTTTTCGAGACAGGGTTTCTCTGTGTAGCTTTGCGCCTCTCCTGGAGCTCACTTGGTAGCCCAGGCTGGCCTCGAACTCACAGAGATCCGCCTGGCTCTGCCTCCCGAGTGCTGGGATTAAAGGCGTGCGCCACCACCACCCGGCCGTAACTAATTTCTTTATGGGAAAAAATTTACATTAAAAAATGTGATCTGGGGGCTTGAAGTCTAGGTCAGTGATAGGATTCTTGTCTAGCACATGCAAAGTCCCGTGTTCTCCCTAGCACCAAGAGACAAAGAAAAAGAAAGGAAGTAGGGGAGGCAGAGGAAGATAGGGGAAGAGGGGAGAGAGAAAACAAGAGGAAGCAGAAATCAGAAGGACATAGATTTGAACCCTGGCTTGGTCACTGGCCAGCCTTGGGCATGGAGCAAATTACTCATGTCCCAGGACTCCATCCATCTCTAACTAGAGGTGAGAACAGCATCGCTTGTCTTTTGGAGTGGTTAGGATTAAATCGGACCATGCAGTCTTGTATGTCCAGTAAGATGGAAGGCCACTTGAGCCTGGGAGTTCAAGGACAGCCTGTGTGGCATAGCAATACATGTCTCAAGAAGAGGAAGAACTAGGACGGCTTTGAAAGTGCTACGTGGGGTGCCGAGTACACAATAAGTAATCATTTCATTACCTTTACTAACGTTAGCTATATTAATCGAAAAACAATTCTACTTGCACTTGACTGAAAAGAGTCTTTTGTAAGTCAAAAGTGAGACTTAACTGCATAGTGACGTTGCTATTGGCAGGTGGAGAACAAATACAAAACTGGGTCACTGTATTCAACAAAAGACAACACATCTGTTTCATCTGCTGTCTGCTCCACCTGGTGCTGGACTAACTAGGCTTTATTTAGTATTTAAAAATATCTAGGAAGTGTTATTTGTAATGTTCTGGGATAATGCATTTAAATAATTTCTAAAATATTTAATTTACACCTAATCATTACCAGTTCTCCGAAAAATTCTTTTGAGATCCTTCCATAAGGCAAACGTGACTGACCAGAATGAAAAGAAACTCCCCTGCTGCCAGGTTCTTTCAAGATTCACTCTCTGTATATACAGTGCATCTTTTTTTTTTTTTTTTTTTTGGTTTTTCGAGACAGGTTTTCTCTGTGTAGCTTTGCGCCATTCCTGGAGCTCACTTGGTAGCCCAGGCTGGCCTCGAACTCACAGAGATCCGCCTGGCTCTGCCTCCCGAGTGCTGGGATTAAAGGCGTGCGCCACCACCGCCCAGCTACAGTGCATCTTATAAGTACTCTATATTCTATAGAAGCAGTTCTCTACCTCTGGGTCACAACCCAGTTGGGGTCACACATTAGATATCCTACATATCAGATATTTACATTATGATTCCTAATAGTAGCAAAATTACAGTTATGAAGGAACAACAAAATAATTTTATGGTTGGGGGGTCACCACAACATGAGGGAGTGTATTAAAGGGTCACAGCATTAGGAAGGTTGAGAACCACTGTTTTATAGATAAATGTTTTCAGTGTTGGGGATATGTATCACCAGCCTATTTTTCTATATATACTAATAAACACACATATATACATTTATATATACTTTATGTCTATAACATTTCTGATGTCTTTGGGGACAATAAACTGAAGATTAGTGATATAAATACATGTAAAGAGCATCAATTAACCATAAAGAATTCTAGAGATTTGTTAGTGCCCAAGGATGGCATTAAAATATCATAACTACGGATTAATTTCTTTTTAAAAATGACATTTATTCCCCTCTCTCTCTCTCTCTCTCTCTCTCTCTCTCTCTGTGTGTGTGTGTGTGTGTGTGTGTGTGTGTGTGTGTGAGTACACGAGTGCCATGTAGTGCATATGGAAGGTGGAGGACAATTTATAGGAGTTGGTTTTCTCTTTCCATCACGTGGGTCCTGGGGAGCAAATTATGACTAAGCACATTTTACTTTACTTTTTTTTTCACATATTTCTTTCAAAACACTTACTTAAACATCTTTCAGTTTCAAAAACCATGTAACAAAGTCCCATAGACATACTTATGTAAAGAACACCCGAAGAAAGTCTCAAGATAAATCTTACTCATCTTGATACACTCTGTCAGAAAACATCTTGGACTTGAAGGCAATTGCTTCAAGGTGAGAATTCAGAACAGTGAAAACAAGTTATATCTATCTGATTTTTTTTTTTTTTTTTGAGCACTAGGGATGTAGCCATTAAGCTACATACCAGCCCAGAGCATTTAAAATGTACACAACTACTTATGAAATAGACTCCTTAGTATCAGCCTGACCTGTAGTGTCAGGAGTGAGCAGTGTAGAAGAACTGTTAACACACAGCTTTGCTGAGGAACTGCTTTAATCGAATTTCAAAACCTGTCTGCTAGACTGGTTCAACTCTGCTGACAGCATATTATTGAAACTCTTTATGAGATTCATTTAAGAACACTAAACATTCAAACAACCTAATAAGTTATATAATAGAAAATAAGTTTATCAATGAATGAGCTGCTCAAATTGCCTCAAATTCTATTCCAAATGCCTCCTTAACTTCAATGGCTGGAAAAGCCACTGTGGCTTGTCTCTAACCAGGCTGATGTCACTGTTGAGTTTCTTTGTAGGTTCCTGCAGAGGTAGCCAGGCTAAAACACAAAACTTGTCACCTTAATAAATAATATCCTAACCAAATCCTACACTGGCAGGAATACACAATGGTTTGCAGAACAGAGTTAATTTTCTTGGTTAGAGAGTAATCTGAGGAACTAAAGAACATCTTAGCTGCTTTGCTTAGGCTCCAAATGCACAGAATAGAATTAACACTCTATTTCATGAGGGAATATATTCATTATAGCACACAGTAGTGAGGATTTGAACAAACAAGAGGTATAGCTCCCTTTTTATTTCTGAAGTAACAAAAGAAAATGATTAGACAGAATACAACATCATAGACTATCACAGTTTCAATCATAAATATGTCAGACGACTAAACCAATAAATAACACGTTTACAGTTTAAGATTGACACATAATTTTTGATGTTTTAAAATGTTTTGATCCTGATATCTGTACACCTTATAGAGAAAATATCATGTGACAGATCCAAAACAAAAAACAAAAACAACTCCATACATAGCTCCTTCCTTTCTATATAGTTTCACAACGATAATGTTCTGAAGCCACTAAAAGTACCTGAGGAGATAAATGCATGTGTGGGGTTTAACATCAAGCAATAGTCTATCTGGCAACACTGGCCAGTAATCAAACAATTACGAAATGGAAAGTACATCTTGTACAAGCTGACAGAACCATTAAATCAGAAGAGCCATGAGCAGATGTACTGACACCGTAAGAATTACCAGAAAGCATTAATTTCAGCATTAATAAAATGGCAGTAAATAGATGACAGCTGCCAGACGAACTCAGAGAAAAGGTTACTGGCCTTGTTAAGCTCACGTCTCATTTTCTCAGGCACAAACTGATCGAGGTAGCGTCGGAAGTGAAGTGCATCAATGGCAACGATCTCCGTGCAGCGTCGCTGCCAATCATCCCTGTGAGGGGCAGGAAGGGAAGCAGGATAAGGAACAGGTAGAATCCTTCAGATAAGAACCTTGCACGAGTCATGCTGTAGACATTTTGGCAGTGTTATGATATTAAAATCAAACAAACCATAAGCACAGGTCCCTCCCAGGCAAACAGGAGGGCAGGAAGCCATTACGTTTTAGATTCAGAGGTATGCATACTGCAGACTGCTGAGCAGTATAATGACAAATCCAGAGACAACATGAGATGACACACGGTAAACAAGTACATCACTCACAGGGAGCCTCAGAGGTTAAAGGATTGGGGAGTAAACAAAAGGAATATTGGTCTTTGTTTTCCTCTGATACCACAGACGTGGTATTTCCTCTGCTTTTGTTTTCAGAGATCGGTACTAAATCACTGGTATATATCATTACCTCATACTGCACAGGAAATAATCCTGAGAAGACAAGTGTATAAAAAATATGTACCATTCGGTCCAACTTTATACCTGCTCTGCAACTGTCAGCTACAAAAGCTATGTTTAAACTGATCCAGACACGAAAGCAGACAAGATCCACTGCTTACAGAAATGCAGGACTACCCGAGGTGATGAGTTTGGAAACCCCCAAAATTCCATCTTACTTGCGTGTATTGGTAGCCAAGTAAGTTTTTCTACTAAAGATTAAAAAACCCTCAAAGCTGGTCTGTGGGTAATTATGGGCTCCACACAGACACCTGTTTCATTACAGGCATATGTGTCAGAGTTGGCGTCAGTTGTCAACTCCACACACCTGGGGAAGAGGGACGTCCCCCACTGGACTGGTTGGTGGGCATGTCTGTGGGACATTTTCTTAATTGCTATGTGATATGTAAGGATCCAGCACACTGTAGGCAGTGTCATTCCTGGGCAGGTGTCTTGAGTTGTGTAGGAAGATAAGCCAGAAAGCAGGATGGTTCAATGGTCTTCGAGCTTCTTTTGCTCCTGCCTCTAGGTTCCTGCCTCAGGTCCCAACCTTCGCTTTCTTTGATGATGGACTATAAACTGTAAGCCAACTAAATAAACCCTTCCTTCCCCAAATTGGTTTGGTCATGCTTTTTTAAGCACAACAAGAGAACCCAAACAAGAACAATATATTCTATAAAATAAAAAGAAGGCATAGGCTGGACTTGGCATGACAAACAGTAAGACTGGGGCACAGATACAGCTGCCTCCTTTTGCCAGAATGCTTTCTTCACTAAAAGTGAACACAAAGTGACTTCCGCCCCACCCGGCACAGTACGGTTTCCATACGATTCCGTGAGTAAGCGAAGATGCTAACATAGGACGTTATTTCAAGAGGACAGGGGACAGCAGCAGCAATAGCCACTGCAGGCTCTGCGTCAACTAGTATGTGGCATCAGCAAACTGTCCCAACACACATTCCCCCACATCTGATAACATGGAACATTTAAGGATAGCTAAGTAAGATAGCCAAAGGCTCTAAACTCTAATTAGAAATCATTCTAAATTTGGACTTGGAAGCTAATCTCTATAGCTTAGAGACAAAGAGCTGCAGAACTATGCCCTGACGGTTTTTGCCTCAAACTTGAATTTTTAGTCTTCTTTTTTGGTGTGTCAGGCATGGCAATAGTGTTTTGCCTTCCAAAAAAAATCTGTGATACTGAATTTAAAAATAATTTAAATGTAGTCACCACATAATGGAGAGAAAATGCCTCACCTAGACAACTTATGCCACCAAGTAAAACCTCCAGTGCCAGATATGGGTTAGAGGTTGTTGAGTTGTTGGCCACAGGGGTCCCATAGATCCCCCCCCCAAACACGACAGGCTATTGCTGAGGCTATAGATTATTCTCCACAACCGGATTGTAATAACCTATTCCTGAAGACAACACTTACTTATGTCATCGAACATGGAGAAATCATCGAGTTGGTGCCCCACTAGGAGCTTCACCCTTACTGACTAGCGATCATGGTGCTGGAAGGTACTCTGCACACTACCGGAGGCAGCAACCTGCCTGCAAGGTGTATACTGGTACAACGGTAGCGCAAATGGCATGGGAGCAACCAACCACTTTCTGATGGATTTAAGGCCCACTCCATGAGGTGGAATCTATACTTGACACTGCTGAAGTGGCCAAGAACCCGAGACTAGATAGTCACAGGAACTAGGGGAACACCTACTATTATTATTCTGCTAAAGGAATAAAACAATACAATTACTCTTAATGACATATTACTATACCCATAGATCAGTGCTTTGCTCAACCCTTATCAGAAAAGGTGCTTCTTTCAGCGGATGTTAATTAACATAGAAACTCCCAACTGGACAACCTGCAGTGAATAAGAGACTTTGGAACACTCAATCCCAAATGGGATGTCTTCATCAAACCCCTCTCAAGTCTTAGGGATCTATATGGAAAAGGAGATGGAAAAATTGTAAGAGCCAGAAGTGAATGACTCCAAGGAAACAGTGTTTTCTAGACACAAAAGGACGGATATACATATGAACTCACAGAGACCGTCACAACATGTATAAGATTGCACAAAGTCAAACCAGACAAAATCCCAGCAGTGAGAAGGGGAGGTGGACACAAAGTCCTAACCCTAATCAAGAAACTCTTTGCAACTGATGCCTGCTGAGAAAGAGAAAATCAGTTTTCTTCAATGGAGTGTTACTGGGTATATCAGCCTATAGCCCTATGCACAGTAGGAGCAAACAGAAACGGACTTTATGAGTTTTTGTTGTTGTTTTTGTGGGCTTTATGTTGAGAGAGAGAGAGAGAGAGAGAGAGAGAGAGAGAGAGAGAGAGAGGGAGAGGGAGAGCGCACAAGAGCGTCCAAACATGAAGTTGGGTAGGTAGAAAGAGAAAGAATATGATCAAAATATATTGTATAAAAAATATTTTAGATGAGGACTAGAGAGATGGCTCAGAGGTGAAGAGCACTGGCTATTCTTCCAGAGGTCCTGAGTTCAATTCCCAGCAACCACATGGTGGCTCACAACCATCTGTAATGAGATCTGGTGCCCTCTTCTAGCCTGTAGGCATACGTGCAGGCAGAACACTGTATACATAATAAATAAATAAACCTTTAAAAAATATTTTAAAATGAAAAAAATAATAAATTTCTGGAGGAGGCAGAGCACACCAGAGTCAAGCACATCCTTTGGTTTCAGCCACACGATACTAAAGTCAGAAGCACTCACTTTTCACTCCCATCTTCATGGCTCCGGGCCCAGCGGTAAGTTTCAGCATAGCCTGTATATTCACTGTACTGTTCAGTGCCTGAAACAAACAGTCTGTTAATATCATTCACTGCAGACTCAATGGGAAAGCAGTCCACCTAAGGCGCTCAATAAAGACAGAGTACCATCCTTGTTTTTCTTTTTGTTGTTTGGAGACAGGGTCTCTCTACATAGCCCTGGCTGTCCTGGGACTCACTATGTAGACCAGGCTGGAGGGTATCATTCTTATTATTTCTAATCAGCACTGTACCTGAAGGGTAAGGTAGGTCCATCCCTCACCACCCTTAATCCCTGCTGCTACCAGTGCAACAACACAAGAAAAGAAATAAAAGACATAAAGAATGGAAAAATATAAGCGGAGATGGGGAAGTAGCTCCATGGTAGAGCTTGACTCCAACACAAAATAACATAAAGATAAAATAAAATGTAAAACTGTCGCCGGGCGGTGGTGGCGCACGCCTTTAATCCCAGCACTCGGGAGGCAGAGGCAGGCGGATCTCTGTGAGTTCGAGGCCAGCCTGGTCTCCAAAGTGAGTTCCAGGAAAGGCTCAAAGCTACACAGAGAAACCCTGTCTCAAAAAACCTAAAAAAAAAAAAAAAAAAGTAAAACTGTCTTGCAAATGTCATCATTGTTTATACAGTGAATCCCAAAGAACTGCTAAGAGTGGGAAGAGTTTAAGAAAAACTCATAACTAAGAGTAAAGATGTCTCTCTCTCTCTCTCTCTCTATATATATATATATATATATATATACACCAGCAGCAAACAGTGAAAAAACAAACCACCAAACATCCATTAAACATAGTGACAAAAAAACATAAATTACCCCTGAGCAAACTTAGTAATAGATGTAGAAAACCAAAAGAGAAAAAAAGACCCAAACAGACAGAGAAATAGAGCATTCCTTTGAAGTAGAAAATTCAATATTGTCACAAGGCTAATTCAGCTTAATGCTAACAACCATCCCAATTCCAAACAGCCTTTTCTCTCTCAACACCCCTTTCCTGACCCAGGGTATTGCCATGTTGCTCAGACTGAACTTAAACTCCTGGGGTCAAGTGATCCTTACAAATCAGCCTCTTAAGTAGCTGCGGCTACAGGTAAAGCAGCACATGTTTAAAAAATAGTAATTAAGCTGGGTGTGATTGTGCCATGACTTCATGGCCAGCAAAGAAGAAAAGGAAGAACAGCAAAATAAAACAAAACAAACAAAAGACAAAACCTGGAGTGCTCAACTATCTTAATTAACAGTTACTGGATTTGGGCTTAAAAATAGACATGGGAAAGAGCTATGAAACGAAGTAGAGGCCATAGGCCAACTGACTGTTAATAAGGGAGCTATAATAAGGGCATCCAGGAAATGATAGTTTCCCAAAGACTGTTGGAACACATAGATTTTCATATAAAAATACAGACTGGACTGCTATGTCATGTTATGAATAAACATTTTGAGACAGAGGATAAACATAAAACTATAAAATTTCCAGAGGACATTCCTAATCTCAGAACTTGGAAGGTGGTGGCTAGAACATCAGAAGTTCAAACTGGGCAACATGAGAGACCCTGTCTCAAAAAACAAACTCAAAACAAAAAAACAAACTTACACAGGAGAACAGCTTTATTGTATTTAGCCAAAGATTTCTTTAACTGGATAAAAAAAGCAGTGACCACAAAACTTATAAATGAAACAAAAACTATATCAGATCAAAATTCAATAGTTATTGTCAGTAAAACACCTTTGGGAAAACCAGGCTCACATGACAATATCTGACAAAGGACCTGTTTTCAGAATATGTGACGATGTCTCAAACATCAATAACAAAACAAACAGGGGCTGAGGAAGTAGAGGTTTGTGACAGCCTTTTCCAGCATGGGTAAGGCCCCGTGCTTAGACCCCAGCTCAGCAAAATAACATGAAATGAGTGAAAAAACACAACTAACTCACAGAAATGGACAGAAATCATGAACACACGCCCATCAGAAATACATCGTTGGCTGACAATCATATGAGATACATAGATGGCTAACAGTCATATGCAAGTGTTTAACATTATCAATCACTAGTGATCACAGTCAAACCACAGTGAGATACTGTAATAAATCTCAATGTATGGCTAAAATAAAAATGTCCACAATAGGGGCTACATGTGGTGGCACATATTTTTTAATCCCTGTACTTGGGAGTCCCAGGCAGGTGGATCTCTACAAGTTCCAAGCCAGCCAGAGTTACATGGTGAGGCCCTGTCTCAAACGACAACGACAACAACAACAACAACAACAATCCAAACAAACAAAAAGATTCACAAGGAATCAACAAAACAACAACAACAACAACAACAACAAAAAGGCCACACTAAGGGCTGACAAGGAAACAAAGTAGAACTCTCATATACTTCTGGTGAAACAACATGGCACAGTAATTCTGAAAAATAGTTTGGCAATATCTTATAAAATTAAACATGAAAAGTTTGATATGGAAATGTCATTTGTAGGTACTTATCGAATAGAAAACAAAAAAAGTGTGCCAATAAAACCTTTATGGAAGGGGCCAGAAAGATGGCTCACTGGTTAAGAGCACTGGCTGTCTTCCCGAGGACTCAAAATCGACTCCTAACACCCACATGGCATCTCACAACATCTGTAACTCCAGTTCTAGGGCATTAGTGCCCTCTCCTGGCCTCTGCAGGCACCAGGCATACAAGTGGTAGAGAGAAATAGAGGCGAGTGAAACACCCAAACACATGAAATAAAAAACGGAGTTAGGCTCGGCGGCGGCAGGCAGAGACAGGTAGGCCGGGCGGCGACAGGTCGGCCCCGCAGTGGCACGCAGAGGCAGACAGGCCCGACGCGGAGACAGGCAGGTGGGCGGACGAAACACAATTGCAATAAAGACCAGAAACTGAGCTATTACCCACTGAAGAGTTAGTGAAAACAAGCTCTTAACCAAGAGCTTGGTACAGAGACGCCTTTAATCCCAACACCCCCACCCCCCCACCCCCAGAAGAAGCTATCTCCGTAGGACAGAACCAGAACGAATCTGAACACTCTATCTGAGGCCAACCCAGGGCCTAGCTGCTGACCCTGGGAAACCCAACAACTTGGAGGTGTTGGTGAGACTACCCTGCTCAGCTGAAATCCATCC